>SJOL01011512.1:0-17553 GCA_004794785.1 Opisthorchis felineus | reverse complement strand
AATGCAATTGAGAATAAACTGAAATTGAAGGTTGCAGTGATTGAACTGGAGAGACAAGTGAAAACAGGACGAGACGTGGGAGTGTTTAATCCCCCGCCCCCAGCCCTACGATGATGATAGGAATCCCTGACAGTTCGGGATGCAAGCAAATGACGCACTGGCGAAATTGAGTAGAGATGATGCGGATAAGATCAACTCATCCACCAATTGAAGCCAAAACACTTCGTTTGTGTTTTACATAGAGTTTTACAGAACTCTAGCCCAGCATTCATGTACCAACCCGTGCTAAACAATCCGCTTAGATCCTGCGTTTCCCACCGCAGTCCACCCAGGCTACACCGACCTCGGAATTGATTCTCGGCTGGGATAGGTTCGCAAGACTGAGCTCTGAGTAGATCCATCAGCAGAAGGAGCAGATACGACAAGTACATCAATTTATTGGTGGTCATCCTACTGCCAGATTGCGAAGCGAACCGGTTGCTGGCCTCTAGTGATCCGTTTATAAGGGCTCGGAACTTCAACCGGATTGGACAGCAAAGTGGGCGGCAGCTGATTGGTTACGGATGACATGATTGTTTGTACCGGAGAATCCACGCACCTGATTGGTCCAGTTGGTTTATGATGATGAGACACGAAAACGTTGTCCCAGATATTGACAAGATTTCAAAGAAATTTTGTGTGTGTGTGTGTCTAAGGACCGACGAAAATCCTACTCGAATTCGGTGCAAGTGCGAGAGTGTTCAATCAAAGAATGACACCGACATGAGTGAACTGCGATTAGCTTTCGTAGACCACATTATGGCAAGAGATTAATACATTGCACTGAGAAACTACACGGTTGCAGCTATATTACGATTTTGGTTAAATGAGAATGTTGGACATAACACCAAACGGCGGCATCAAAAAGTGCTTATTTTTGACAGCCGAAAGTTCCCCTGCGTCTTCGGATTTATGAAACACTTTTCGATTGTTATCCATATTGAGGCATTTGTGTAGCAGCTCACATGTCTGACCTGGGAGTGGAACATCATGCGTGGTTTGACCGAATTATCGATCTATCGAAGAGTATCTGTGGGCACAACATAGCTACTAGAGAACACGATCAACTCCCTCTCACCTGTCTAACTACCTACTGGGATGGACACGAATGCAAATTCGATGTATTAGGTCAAGCAGGAACAAGGTGAGAAAGAGACATTATAGAAGGCTGGTATTCCAATGACAGGGTGACTAATCACTGGGGCAAAGGAAATCCTGAGTCATCAATCTCTGAACTGTGCAAGGAAACAAAGAGGAAACAAATAGAATTTAAGCGAATCAACGTCCACACTGAAGGGACAACTGAACTGCACCGGAGCGTGAAACTTTCATCAAGGATCAGCCAGTCAGAAACGCCAACTGTCCAAAATATTGGGAGATCTGCTAACTAGTTTCGTGAAAATGTAGCGCGATTACGGATGAAGTAAACTACACGAAATGTACTCTCTCAGCCAACAGCGCTATCAAATGACTCTGTCTCCACTGCCTAGTATATCGGTGTTGTATTCCTGGATCTTCATCAATAGGGACGTATGATACTCGGGGTCAGAACATTAGTATTATCAGGATCATTCAGCACTGGGACCAGTGGTCGATTGTTCAGTATTCGTTCCACTTTCGTCAGATATGTCTTCAGGGAGCATTTGCTCCAGAGAAACTGCAATTAGAACACGTCGAATCGACCTTATCATCCTCTGCCAGATTCCACCCCTGTGGCTAGCATAAGGAAGGTTATAGTACCAATCAACTTGTCATCGCAGTAGGTCGTTCTACACTTTGTTACAATCCAAAGTTTTCATGAGCTGTTTCAACTCCATTTCCGCCCCAACAAATTTAGTGCCTCTATTACTATACACCTGTTTTTGGGTTCCTCGTCGACTGACGAACCGAGACAAGGCCATGAGGAATGAGTCAATGGATAGCGAATAAGCCACTTCTATATGTATCGCACATGTCTGAAAACAGGTGAGATTACAGCCATATCTTATTATGGCCCTCGCGATTTTCAAACGGTCCGAAGTAGTCGAGGCCGGTTGCTACAAAGCGGTACTCTGGGTTCAATCTGGAAACCGGAAGGTGTACGTACCATTGCTTGTTTAAACTTGAAACTGTCACTCCTGACGCACCAGTAGTGTCCTAAGTTCTTGTGCGTGTCAGGGTGCAATGAGTTGAAAAACACCAAGTTAGTAGCAGTCTCTTGGGCTGGTATTTGGTAGGAGACCTCATCGCTAATGCTTATCCATTTATGTAGACGGAAACCAACTTGTCTCAACAGCCTGGACAGCTGGTCGACTAAACTAAGAACCTGAGGGGCGAAATCGACCGACACTAAGCAGTCATCAACGCAAAAATTCTCCTCCACTACTTTAAGCTCAGTCACATTGAACGATTCGCAGTTGTCGTAGGCCGTTTGTCTAAAAGCAAGCGTTGAACAGACGGGTGAGGACGTGGCTCCAAATTGCTTAATATTAAGCTCGTAGACCTCCGGCGTCTGCTTCAAGTTACCGTCGACGGGCCATAGAAAACTTTGTGACGACTTACCTTCTGGCTTTGAGTGAACTTGCAAAAGCATTTATTCAATGTTTGCAGGCAACGCAACCTCGTTCAGACGAAATCGTGATGTCGTTTGTCAAATCTGGTCCAGAGTACAAGCAGTCGTTCAGCGACGGTTTTCCAGAATTCGGCGCAAAATCAAATACTATTCTCAAATTCCCCGGTTTGTGTGGATTAAAGACGGGATGGCGAGGGACGAATCGTTGTCACTCAAGCTAGTCAACTGGCGCTCTCCTGATGTAGCCCTTGGCTTCGTGTTCTTATATCGCATTTGCGTACAACCGTGAGAGATTTGGGTCCTTTAGCAGACAGAGCCGAAGTCATGTCTGAGCACCCGCTTGTCTTAAACCAACAAAAACACATCTTTGAGTCTTTAATCAATAAACTCCAGTTAAAACAAACGTATCACCTCACTTTCTGCTGTCTTCTGTGCGTTTATGCTGTTTATTGCGGTAGTTTTACCACTGTCGGTACCCGTTGGATCAAACATGACCCAACAGAATGCCATACATACTGGACAAATCAGGCCGTAAGATGTAACTGCGTTAACTTGTGAACGAGGAGACCTCATGCTCTGGTTAAAATGGCCACTACTTCTACCGGACACATGACTAGCACTGCTGGATAACTGCCCGTAAACATTTAACATTTAACACTGCCGTCAGGCTTCTTTCAGGAAGCTGCACGAACTGGAGACAGGATGGCTCTTTCCGATCGTGTAAAATATTGCCGGCTACCTTAGCTCATTCTCGTTGAAGATGTCCGGGCAGCCGCATAACGATCAGTTTCAGGCTTCTCAAACAAGTCCGGTCGGCAGTGCAATGCATCTGTGTCAGAGCGATTTCGTAGCTATTCATTTCGCGTACCAGGACAATGACCGTCATTAAACTTAAGCTGGCAGGGCTGTGGGACGCTTCAATTCCATCCCAATGAAATCTCCGTTCGAGGCTATCCAATGGGCCTGGAAACAGGTAGATGATATTCAAAAATTAAATCTCTCGCAACAGCTTCGCATCACTTTCTATTGTTCTATGTGAACACTGGCAAATGTATCTTTCTCGCTCAACAAAACACCTGGTTGTGCTTTATGTGGTCATTTGGAAAGATGCCTGTTCGTGTGCTTTAGTGGAACTCAACTTGCCAGTTGAATGGCCCCCTTTACAAATTCACCCCACACAATGCAGATGGTAGGTGAACGATAAGGGCAGCTATTTCCCTCTCTTGAATGCAAGGCTTCATTATCTCCAGCGTCGAAGTCTGCAATACAAATGTTACTTTGTTGCAAAAGGCTCCATTTCTGATGAAAATTCCTATCAGCCTGTTAATAACATGACAGGTTATTTGATACAACAGTTCTTTGTGAAACAATAATGTGCCCTTGAAAATATAATTGGAGTGGTGGAACAAAGGGCCATAAAGTCTACCCTAGAATATGGAAATAGATGCACTTGAATCTACCCTCATCGGACCGGATCGAATCAGCATGAGGTTGTGCATGGGCATCATCGTAGAGGTATTTTCGAGAAAAATTAGGACAAATTCGACTCAACGGCAGTTTGGTCAACACAGGTCAAACTTAGATACGCAGTTCTCCATGAAGTCGCAAAATGAAGTGGAACGTAGAACGTCAGCTGCGTAAATCCAAGCTGGCTTCAAACTGACGGCCTACGCAAATACCACCGCAAAGAATCATTAAAAAGGATCACTTGAACCCGATCACCTATACAACGCTTTCATATTCCACGCTGAAAAGTTTAAATTATCGGAAATCAACAACGGATGCAGAATTAGAATAACCACTGGGTGTCTGAAAGTGTATATTATTTCAGGATGGAATAGACGTTGTTAAGCTCAACGTCATTCTCTACGTTCACAAGAAATCTTTAAATTTGAACATCAGTTACTCTCCAGTCCTATGTCTCTGTGTCTCACTTCCCGGCAGACCGACTTCAGTAGGATGACGGCTTATTGGACCAGGTTACCATTCTGAAAACCAGACTGGTCGAGCAATATTCGTGCATTATGTTGAGAGTAACCAGAACTGGTGCAGTGGTGACAAAACAGATTGAGGCAGTGCTAGCTAGAATGACACATGTGCAGCATTCACAAAGACGCCACCCGTATCCCTATGTAATTCTTCAGCGGTGTTTTCACAAACTGTACTAACCTGGACAGGTGAGCCTCCTGACCGAATACCTGGCCTTGTCTCACACTTCTGTGTATGAAATGGCCAATCAGGCAGCCAATCGGCCGCAGACTTTCTGCTTGATGATAATCTCTCACGCCTAGACCACGAGCAGATATTAGGTTTCCTATTAGGCCACTTGCCATACCAGTCGGATCAGTAAGGAAACCTGTGTATCCTAATCAAGCTGTGCAAATGCGGCCATATAATACGATTTGGTTGAAGAATTTAGGTTAAAAAGCAATCATCGTTTGCGGGTTTGGAATGTTCTGTATCACAGACACTCCGCATTTTCTCAAGCCAATTGAGAAAGACCTACAGAGAATCCTTAATGGGACCCCAGTCCATAAGTTAACGAGATGGGACACAAATTCCGAATTTTAATTTGCCATATCGGCATTTTCATGTACCTTTGTGTTAGCACGACGCAATCCAATGTGCATGCGTGCGCATTTGTGGTCACAATAGGCAGTCCGATCCTTGCTTACAACCGTTTTTGACTAGACAAGAATTTGTTTCTTCTAGTCGTAAAGTAACTGGAACATCCTTCGCCTTTATTTTTTCCGTCAAATTTAAGCGATTCTGTATTTGATAGGAATGTTTCTGTGTCCCCTTCGACCCTATCAGAGACACAGAGAGAGATGCGGAGTTTTCGAAACGATACCTGTAACCATCGTGCATGCCATTTTCTATATTCCGAACACTAGAGTGGGGCACAATTATGCAAAGTCCATCTCAGATAAGATAAGATAATTTGGGGCATGTGAAATGTAGTAGGCTTCAAATTCTTCAACCTATACATGACCGCAACAATCATATCCGGTCCTAGCGAATTGCACCCGATCTAATTTCATCTAACTACACCTAATGTGTAGACTTTAGTACGATGGCAAGCCAGGAAATCTTGTCCCATTGGACAGAATATCTTCAAATCACTCAACGCTAAATGCGTGTACTGTTTAGGGATTTTGACGATTTACAAACTTCCAGGCATGTTCAGTACCAGAGTTAAACACTTTTTCCATGTGCCCTCAAATCGGTGCACAAATTTGGAGCATAAAACTGTCATTATGCTCCCGCTCTTGCCACTGTTCGCAGAGACTGTATTCAATCGAAGCAGACTGTGAATAATACCCACATTTCTCACCAGTCTACTCCACCGCACGAACACGACACAATATTACGCAAATATCTTGAGAGCGTGCCATCATGGGGTTGATGCTGGCTAACACTGCGATGCGATAACATAATAGCCTAACTTGTGTGCTTACCTAAATTCGTGATGTATGCATGGTTAGACCACGTGCCTGGTGGTCTATGATAGGTAGATGCAATGATGTAATTTTACGGGGCTAAGTGCGTTTTCTGCTCGGCTTCATACGGCTATCACCATATAACTTAAAACAAGTTAAACACAATCCCCCGAACAGAATTTCGAACTTGAGGAAACTCCTGCATATACGAAGGTTGTTCATCCCTATGAAGGTCCTCGTGCTCCTGTCCTTCTTCCCGGGGAAATGAAGGGAATCTACAGATCTGAAACATAGTGGCACGATTCAATCCATATCATTCAACCAGCCGAAATCTCAACAAGTCAGAAAATTTCCCCAAAGTCTCATTTCTTCAAACTGTCAACTGGACGTCAGAAGACGTGTATCGACAACAGGAACAAAGAAGCAAATTCCAGCCAGAGTACGACCACTTTCTGAAGGACAACGAGAAAGACAAGAGAGACAAATCTAAAGCGAAAGACCATGAGAGTAAGGAATCGCTTGTTGAACATGCCTCTTTTTTCTGAGACTCTTCTTGATGCAGTCGTTTTTAGTACAGCATTTCTGGGGCAGGTCGATTTTCCGTAGACTAGGCTGTTTGCGATGCATTTTCACACCATGGAAGAAGCTTAGAACTCTTAATAAGTCAGCATTTACGGCGTAGATGTCGTGTTGCTTTCTTCCCTTCAGTGTTTTATTTGCACCTATTGAATGTGATCCGCCAATTTATCACCTTGTTCGTCCACGTCTCTTCGTCAGTTTCGTCTAGACACCGAGTGCACAGCTGCTTCTCATCCTTCCTGATCCTCTCTTACCTATCGGGCGATTTCATCGGGTTTATAGTGCAGTATGTCAAGATGCGTCGAAAATACTGAGTACGGAAATCTATTTCCAATGCGATATCCAGTTCCGCTAGCTGCCTTTCCATCAGACGAAGTGACTGCAGCCAAGATCCAATGATCGAAGGATGAAACTGGGAGGCGCAACAAGGACATTCGTGGACCGAACCAACTCTCGGGCCACGAGAAATAGTATACTGGACAAACTTGAAGGAAACGTTCTACTCCAGTAAAGACAAACAACCCAGCTGTCAATAGATGCGATCCAATATCTTTGATTTGCATATGTGAAGCTCAGGAAGGACACATGTTTAATCCAGAAACATTGAAGATCGTAGCATGAGGAAGTGCATGACACGAGAGGGAATCCCTCGAAGCATGGTTCAATCAGCAAACGGTTCAGTCAAAAGGAGTGCCGAAATCGACCCTGCAAAACCCGTGCTACGAGTAAGGGACCCCAACCCAATGGGAACACTGAGTCACCATCAGCCGTCAGAATGAACGACAAAGTAAAGTGACCTACTATGGAGATAAAAAACGAATCTCGTGTTGGGGTAACCATAAATGTCAAGTCTCAAGGTGGACAGGATACCCATCACTAAGAAGAAGACAGGCCAACAAACAGGCCAGTTGAAATAGTTTAAGTAAGGGTTTTTGGTGATCAGCCAAGCAGCAACATTCACGGATTTTAGCGGGTCTGTAGTCTGGTGCTTCTGGTTCACACCAACACCAATACCACCAGCAACGTCACAGTCTTCCTTTCGAGACGCAGCAACTTCTGGTGAGTTTTCATACCAACTCACTGTTTGTAAACGTCAGCAGGCAGTTTTTGATTCCACACACAACCATGGGGGAAAAATGAGGGTGTCATCACAGCAATTTTTCCCGACTGGATGATAAATGAGTGGTCGCAAATTGGAAACTACCGTTTACCAGAAGCCAATAGACGTGGGTGCTGTTTTAAAATACTGGTCAACATATCTTAAGGCGCCATATGCTAGCATGGTCCCAGCAGTTTCTCCTTAGATCAGAGCGTCCGAGCAGGCGGAAGCCCAAAATTGGTTGTACAGAAGCTCGAGATCATTGATACTTTGTGAGCGTAAACAGCGAGCAATGCTGAGAAGTTGCGGCGCTGGTAGGTTTCGTCATTTCAGTCGTTCCGTGTAAAGCAGGAAAATTTCAAGGGTGTTGAACATAGTCAAAATTGGAGCATCTTTCTGAAAGTAAAAGCGTTAGGCTTAGTTGAAGAATGGGGACCTAGTTGCAAACGGCCAGCGATTGTGTGCGTGCGTGTGTGTCCGGATCTCAATGCAGGGAATTCAATAAAATCGAAGTCAGATTAATAAACAGGAAAGTGCAGACCTGAACTAATCATCAGAAAATAAGATAAGGGCACTAACCATCAGAGAAATGTGGCTTTTGTTCAAAGCCTTAGGTGTGGGCTGACAAATGTCGACGATGTTCGGTTGACGAGTGATGTGGGTGGGGCTCTGAACTTCACCCGCCCCCATACTACTACTAATGTTTTAGTAGACAATTTTAGAAGTGTATTAAGTAAGTCACCCGCCCACCCATTATGGTTCGGCTATACCATGATTCAGAAGGTGTATGCCTTAATAACAGAATTTTCTGCGGTAGACAGTAGGTTACAGTTACTAGTTGCATCATGTATAAGATAAATACAATGCGAAAAGTGGACTTACCGTTTTGATGACATGGGTTGCCTGTTCGCGGGTGAAATTCCGGAGGCTGGACGGGTTTTCTCTGCAGTCAAGCTGCTACACGTGTTCCGTAATTGTCCGTGGACTTGTGGAGTTTGGCTGACCTCCCATCGTGTGCGCATGTGTGTGTGTGTGTGTGTTGGGCCGAGTTGCATGCCTATTTACAGTGTGAATAGAGGGGTGTCCATCCGTATTTGACAGCTTCACAAACTTGAGTACAACTTGACCCGATGTAATTGAAGGTCGCAAGACTGGCGCTTGGAGTAGGTGGTAGCCGCATACGCAAAATGGATGGGAAAATTTCGTGTACATGCTGTCAGTTAAGGTTGCAAATAGGATAGGATTTTCACACATGATTTTGGTGTTTGTGACGCATGATCCAGTGGGTGTGTATGTACCAGACGAATTGGTTGAACGAAAAACCTAGTGACCGCTAAAAAGGCCTACCCGTGGGCTGATAAGTGTAGGACAGAACGTAGAAAATTTCGTCAAATATGGAAGTCCTGGCAATGGTCTTGCAAGTTGCATGGAACAGACTGATGTGTGGAGAGTTATAAATCGACAGGTATCTCGATATTGATGGAGGAGGGGACGCAGAGCTGGTAGGTATATGGATGATCGTTTCAAACCAGTGGATTTGAAACATATGTATGGCTGTTATTCAGGATGAGCCGCTAACAGATGCCATTTAGATCTATAGCAGGAAGCCCGACTCCAAAGAAATTCATGTGTCACTCTTAATTCAGCTGCCACATTTACCCCCAGTAACCAACCGAGCCTACAAATGTTACTCGAGAGAAATCCCTAGTTGAATTGTCATGGACTGCAAAAGCCATAAAAGAGACCCGGCAAAAATTTGTGAAGGTTGGCGCTTGGCTTGTCGAACAAAACCTTACTAACCTAGCTAACTGGTAAAAGCTTAGCCAACGCATAACGCTGATCCAGCCTGAAATGAATGATGAATTTCATTGATTAATTCTCCCTGTGTCTGGAGCTCCGACAAAACCATGTAATCTAGACACTTGGCGTTACGAAGCTTTTGTTTCGAATGCGCACTATTTTCGGGAAATAAATTCACCAACTTTCGCCAAATACTCTCATTTGCACACTAGTTTGCTTTTCAAGGAAGACTCAGCTGAATCGACCCGAATCTCTTGTTTTGAAATGAGTGTGCTGCGCAGGGACATCTCAATTATTGTGATATTGGGGAGAACGAAATATATTTTCTGGAAGTAACACCCTACCAAACTTTTCCCTCAGATTTTCCTTCTGCGATTACTCATCAATAGGTTCCATGCATCTGCATAAAACACATAGATACCTGATTCCTTATGTCCCATTATTTTTTAGATTCGCCTTACATATTGTGTTTTCGGGTCTACCCACATCGCGATTCACGTGAAAATCGCTGCAGAAAAACATCTACGACCATCTTCCCGAAACCTTCCATCGATATCAGAAACCTTACCATTCAGCAACGTATATATTCGTACACCGTCATTTTAGCGCCCACAGACAATGAGTTGAGTGCAGAAACCAACTAACATTAGCTATGTCCAACGTGGTTTTGGAATTCAACTGAACGGACTTTGCTGCGTGCGGCGCATACAATTTTGGTGTATTTGATTTTAACTACTTGTCAACATAGTAAGTAGCAACTTGCTTCCCAAAAAGAAATGTACGGCACTTCATTCATGAGCGCAATGTAAGGGTAAAAATTAGGCACCGGATAGCCGGACCGAAATTCGCTGACATTATAATATGGGGTATTCAGGTGTAACGGAAGAAGAATAACATGCTAGATTATGGCCTACCCAGTGTGTCCCAGTGTTCCCATCATATCCGGGACCTTGATATCAGATAACGGGAAACCAAGCCTGACTTACGTAAAGGATGAAGGTTTGTTTACTTCGTACACAACAGCAATATAAACGATTTGAGTAGTGTGCCGAGCTTGGACGCAAAACCATAGACTACTAGCGCGCTTCATCAGTGGTATACACCGTTATACTGGTATCATCCGGACTTGATTTTTCAGCGGGGCTGTTTATCAGTCTAATTGGAACACATCCCACTCTGACGAGAAAGCTGTACGAAAATGCCAAGATCTTATGATTAACCACACGATCCATTGTAAACAATAACCTTGACGTCAACGACGAGGGGTCCCTGGTTTCTCCTTGGCCGCTGCGTTTCTGCCACACTACTGATTTTCGATGGTGTTGTTTACTTTAGATGAGATATGATCGCACGTACAAAAAAGGAACATTGTGGTGATGACGCGATTCTTGAGGGGAAGAGTAGAACAAATGTTACAAACGTTTTGTGGCGTTAGCTTAATGAAAGGACCAAGATTTTTTATGTGACTGCGCAGTGAAACAAACTATACGCATGTATTTCACAAATGTTCTGAACTCGGCTTCGTAACTCGCAGTCAACTGCTTCGTTGGGACAGCGGAAATGTGAACAACTAATGTGAGATCCAGAAACGACAGATGGAGAAATGATAGTTGTGAAAAATGGTTGTTTTTTACGGATCTCAGGGAATCGACTATGCTAAACATTTTCAGTGGCCCATTGTTACAAAGTACCGTTCGACGCCTGGATGGAGTGTACTTGGTGGATTTGGAAATTATTTTCTCAAGAGTGTGAGAAGTGCTGGATTAATCGAAGCTGACACTCAATGGAGAGGTCTTGCAGTTCGTTGTACTGGTGTTGTAGTCGTGATCACCCGCTTACTCAGACTTGCCATTCGTGGCGGATGTGTGGCTATGGCAGAACCACTGAGGTTAAGCTGGTCGAATGACTGTAGACTTACGGGTGACAAACATGGAGATCAGTTCATTCGGTGAGCAACCGCAGCGTAGTTCTCGGTCTAAATATTTTCGCTAAATGGCCAACAAATGTGCCATGAGGCCGTTAACAGATGTACAGCGCGTCGTTTATAAAGTGTATGCAGCGACAATATTTTGGGATCAGAACAATTATTGTTACAAGGCTCTTTGTATTAACGCGCGTCAGTCAGTGTTCATGCAGATGGTCTTTTTAAGCGTGTCAATGTCCAAGCTAATTGAATACTTCGAAATATAGAATACGTTAGCACAATAAACATTTGGAGCCGTTTTGTGCTCTACGATGTGAGGCGCGGACAATCGCGTTGTATTTATATCCAGTCGTTTCATTCCGTCTCCCTGAACGCAGGAAGAAAACTTCTGTACAGAGAATTGCAGCATTCGTTCGTATCTTTGGTAGTAATACAAGGCTGACGTAGCCCATCACCTTTTGTCGTAATTTATTTCAGTCTGCACCGGGATCAACAAGTTAGATCGGCATTCCGCACTTCGTTGTTGTGTTTCAGAACACAAATGGATTCCTGCTTCGTGTTTATTTGTGTTAATTCTATGGTAGGTTTCCGATACCTCAACCGAATTGTCTGCGGGATACTCGAATATTATGCTTGCTCTACGATATCTCGCTCGACTGTCTCGTGGATGGTGGAGCTAGTGTTCGATTGGGTTATGCAAACACTTGGTAAACAACATGATCGTAGTGCGGTGAGTTTCTCAGACCCATTACTGTATGAGCAAGTGAAGTCATTCGTGTCGTGTGAACAGAGTAACCGCTAAGGTTCGTCATGCCTAGACATCTGAAAGTCCCCTGTAATCACATGCGCAATTAACGATGTCCATGAAAACTTGGTCAAATGTGGGTAAAATTTGCCGAAATAGCCCATAGCTCATAATTTGACGGTTGTTGCCACTGTTGACGAAGTGACTACAGACTACTTATGGTATTTGGGTAGCTGAATGATGGAGTCAATTTTAGTAGAATTTTACCAGAAAAATTCATCGGCGACCTGATATCATACATTCTGCCCGAAATTCATGTACCTCCATGTTAACGATGTGTGACAGGTATTCAAGTCGACAACGGTTAAACGTCTGTTTGCACGTGCATATCAAGAAGCCACAGACGGTTCGCACCAAATTGGCCAAATTTTGTTGAGACTGAAAGCGGCCATCTAACGGTCTCGTTGTAATCGTTCAGTTTCCCTTCAGTTGTGCGCGTCCTCATAGTGGAGGGTACCGCGTGCGTTTGTGTTAGTGGTGGTTTGGTTGTCAGCGAATTTCCAACGTGGTATAATCGAAATTACAGAAGTAGCGTTCGAAATCTAACCTGTCTATTTAGTTTATTGATAAATGCACGAGCCCTAAAACACCGTAGCAAGCTCGACCAGTTTGTGAACCCGATCAAATTAACTCAAGGACTTATCCTTCACAGCGAAAGCAAAAACAGTCCAATCATCAGTAAATTTAAACGAAAGAAACAGTCGCATACCTGTCAGATTTGAAAGCAGACAATGCAATGACTGTTTCTGACTATGTTTCGCCATAACTCGGCAGTTTCACCGCGCACTGAGAATGCGTGCGTTGAATGACCTATTGAACATGACCAAAAGTTTCCAGCCTCTAACCGGAAGGCTGAATTCTAACAAACCCCGTTCGCATTGAGATTTTTGACAACATCCTTATTCCTTGTAAAATTCCGTGAGACGACCGCAAAATGAAGCTTGATTAGCTTCGACGATGTTCATGATCAATGCTCGCAATGCACTTTGACACAGGCCCTTGAGGTAAGTTCGAACAAGCCAGTGCGAGCAACAGTGTTGCGGGCTGAGTGTATCCCCTGCGATTTTGTCTGCCGCAATACGTGTAAAACGGAGTAAAATGTCTCGTTTATATGGAACTAATCTGTGACGTGATCGATCAATAAAATCAAGGATGTCTGAGAGTGATTCTCATGTCTTCCTGAGCGCACGGTACAAGCTTGAATCAATTAATAAATATTGCCTAATGGAACTTCAATTTTTGCGGACAATCGGTTCGTGCTGTGACCCCGAACGAAGAGCGTATTTCATCTCAGTGCCCAGTTTCGTCCTAATGCATGATAAGCGTTGACTTGGTATTCGATTCCTTGCAAGAGGCACAGTATGATGGGAAAAGCTAATCAAACTAGATGTGAATAAAAGCCCGATACCAGTTGATCAAGTACGATTTGCTGCACACGATGTGCCATAGATGATGGAATAAGCCACTGCTAGACAACGGAAGATGGAAATCGTCGGTTCCTTGTAGAAATGCATACCGATATGCCACAGGTGCCCAAGTGTTCGGCACTACATGAAACAGAGCTACGGCAGGATAACTCCGCTTGCATTAATTCAGCTGGTCGTCCAGTAATCAGAGGAGTGGGAACGCTTGCAGATAATTTATGTGCAATGCATTTGTATTGAAAAATTAACTCGGAGTTGTTGCCGGCGTGGATCTGTCATTTGTCATCGTACGCCAATCACTCTCGATATCAGTATGTCACCAAAACGACAATGATCGTAAATTCTCATATACTGAACCTCGCATTAGCCAATATGCTAACTCGCATTTAACGCTCATTTCGGTAGAGAAGTCTACGACCAATCGACGATTGAATCAGGTCTATTGCCAAGGTCCGGTGCAACCGTATGCATCGTCCAACATCCTGAAAACCCTAATTGAAAACGCTAATCGGCCGTTTATTCCGTAATTCTGCGTAATCTGTAGCTCTATTTCATGATAAATCACATCTCTATGAACTAGGGATTTTATATTAAACTGGTGTCTACTTACTAATTTGAAATGCCCACTGAAATGTCACTGAGAACCAATGTGGGTGGCCATGCTTGAACCAGAGCTAGGGAAAAGTAATTCTGTTTTCATTCATCCACCCATCCAAGGATGGGCAGTTCCAAACCAGAATGTGATTTTCATTGTTCAACCACTCAGGTTGAATGTCTGTGTGCAGTTTTTGTCTCATGGCAACATTGTGCTCGAAGTTGAACTGTCACGGAGTAAACAGACGTATAGCATTTCTCACAAGCAGCTCAAAGCGTCACATTGAAGTGACGTTTGCTTAGAAATCAATTGTGTTGGGAAGGTGGTGCGGGTTCCCGAACAATGAAGCATCCTGTCCATAGATTGAGGCTAGTTGTGAACGCAATGCATCCGCCGTGGGTATTTCAGATTTGTAAAACGGGATGCGTGCAACTTGGTTAGTGTGAGGTTGGGGTTCATTCTATTCAGGCATGCGAACATGGACCCATCCAAATCACCACGTGATTTCATAGGAATGGTTTCAATGACGGGGCATCAAAATTTTGCCTGTCTCCACTCAGAGCAGTGGGGGGGGGGGAATAGATATTTTACCCTAACTCTGATTTCAAATTCCATTTGTTCAAAATCACCAGTCAGTTCAGCATTCCGATGGCTGCTTGACATAGAATAGCCTGCGGATACGATGGTGTGGGACGCGATGAAGTCCCACAGTCCTTTGCCCGAACTGAGGCAAACAAAAGGACTGCATTTTCTGTGGTCTTGACACGATAAACCGACAAGGATTCCACTGTGCTATGCACTGATCGTGCACTGATCCGTGTACTACTAGCCAGCTGCGTGTGCAAACTGTCCGTAATTTGATGAAAAATGGAAATTTGGTATAACTGACCATCCTCCAGTCCGGGGACAACTTATAAATGCAGGGCAAAATCGGTTTTGGCCTTTTGAATAAATCCCGAATGTGAGCAAACTTTAATCCAGTTAACCTGATGATTCAAGTCTCTTGAACTATAATTCCTGTCTGTCCGACTGAACCAGTTGAACTTGTAAGTACCTTCAGACCTGTTCTGCCTGAACATTTGCACTCGGACGAACCGGGTTACATCGAGCGTCCACCATTGTTTGGTGCGAATTTCCAGTATTTTATATATAAGTGGTGTGTCGTACATAACTGGTGGTAAATCTGGCAAAGCATTAGGATGAAACAGCTCTGGTTAGACTTTTCTGTTTACTATGCAGACTTGTGAGCCAAAGATGTATTCACTAGGCAATTGCATGAGACCTTCCACAAAAAAAACCGTCCAGTTTGTGCCAGAATCACGGTGAATGGAAGCCATCACCTGCAATATTTTATCCTTTGGACTTGACCACTTCAAAAATGTAAATTTACTGGTAAAAACATCCAAACGCTTTAGGAGAGTTTTGAATGTTAAACATAACAAAGACGGAAGTGTATCCCGAGAACCGAGGACGTCGTCCGAGACAGAGCTATAATTTGCAATGTTTTATCAATCGACACATACGAAGAAAACAGTCGTTATCCCACTTCTCAGTTGCTGACTGGTGAAACATTGCAAAACCCTGTTCCACCGAGACTCACAATTCGGCCTACATAGAGGGTAGGAGTGGGGATTTGAAGAAGCTGATTCGTATCAATCGCCGCTCGCACTGCGAACGGATGGATGCCCCACATCATGCCTGATGCGATTAATTCCCCTTTGTCCGGTCTTTCATGCTGAAATTCCCCAACGGGATTCTTCCTCTTCATATAGCGATTCGCACTGATGTTCTTCCTTGCGAAGTGGACGCAATCTTACCGTACAGGCGATGTTTGTATCGATTTATCTCGACTTACAGAATGCTAGTCCATTTGCTTCACACAAGTCATGTCGACCCATTCGTTACAATCATGTTACACTGCGTGTGAAATATCTAGGCGCTGGTCTGCACCAGATGCTTAGTTGCTCATTCCACACCGTGTGTGTTGTCATCGAGTTTCCGTGTCCAGTTTGTGATCAGTTTGAGAATATCTGCATCGTATTCAGAAGTCCAGATCGCGTTCGTGTTAGATTGGAAAATTCACCAGTCGTCTTCATCCTATCTGTCGATTTGTTTTCGCAAACATTTGCCCACAAGTAACCTGCGATTCGTTCGTTTAGTTCTATGAGCCACTTGTTATGATTAGCTTTACATTCCTTCTTTGAAATATTACATTACGATTTTCGTAATTCCTCGTATTGCCGGATGACCGATGCATCTCGTTTCGGTTTATCGCCTGCTAGCTTCAAACAACATCTCCATATTTCTAAAGCATCCATAAATTGCATGCTGTACTAAATCACTGTTTGTTCAAGTACTTGTTTTTCGTGTATAGAGAAGAGCTCCCCGCACTAAGAACATCGGGCAATTGTGAATAACCCTTGTACGCAACACGCAATCGCAGATCACAATCTTCATCGAGAGGCAAAACATTCCAGGTTATCTGATGACCTGTGTTCGAGAACGCCACCACTGCGTGATGCCATTTTCAAAAGGGATGGATTACAAACCTCAACGAACCTAACAAACATTGAGCATGCATGTCGGCCGTAACTGACGATGAAATGAATTTCCATGAAAAGGGAGCTGATCATTCGTGTAGAAATTTCCGAAGTCACAACCAACGCATGAACGCGAATTGAATCACTATCAGCGCCAAACACAAACCACACCGTCTGGTGCACACCGGATAAAACACTTAGGAATTCTCACAACCGGTTGGTTCGCGGAACAAGATTGCGGTGCGAGCTATTTCATTCGTAGACATGTTCCCTGTTCAGATGCGAACTGTAAGTTTGCGCATGACATTGACCGTGTTCAGAATCGTTTGAATATTACCGTGGAATTTTGGTCAACGGTAAATGCATTGCACCTCAAGTTTGCATGAATACTGACCAGCAGGAACCTGTCTTCTAATTGAATTCCACGCACTGAACAATCGGACTGGAATCAGGTCGTCCAATATACAGATTAGGACATTTCTGATAAAATTGACTTTATGGATAGATGTTCGAATTCGCGAGGGGAACAATTTTGAACTGCAAACTACAATCCATTACAGAACACGGTGAGGACGTAATTGTGTAAATACTCCCAAAACGCCATTGTGCTGAACGCAAAATTGATTGACTGTTATGACGAAAACATGGTTCACAATGTGAAAAGAAACTTGAACTGATTTGCAGCAATCGCATTCATTTCAGTTCTCCGAATACAAGCAGGCGCATGACAAGCCAAAGTCGAAATCGTTTGGGTTAG
>SJOL01011503.1:6246-19326 GCA_004794785.1 Opisthorchis felineus | reverse complement strand
TAACTGCCTACTGGGTTATCGGCATTCTTTTTCAAGCATGTATGTTGCGAGCTCCAAACTCCTAGTGTCAAACATTCTGAACAAACCTACCCTGTTAGATATCCATTATTCTCCAGCACGTCATCGGATTTCAGCCACATATGTGTTGCGTGTACTTTTCAGTGCATGCGAGATGAGCACATAAACAAAAAGGGCAAATAATTACTAAAACGGTGTTAAGTTGAATCATTAGCCGATGTGATTCACATCTAAAGTAGAGCGCCCAACTCGACTTCACCTACACAAATCCACAAAACTCGTAGACAACACTTGAGAGATGGCGAGATGGCTCATTGGTTAGAGTGCGAATTTACTGACTGGAAGGTCCGTGGTTTGAACCCGACCTCTGCCTCTCGACTTCCCCTGTGTAGGCTTAGGCAACCTGGCAGTATCCCAACCCTCGTGCTTCCTTCCGGTGGCATGGCAGTTGGGTACAGAAAGGGTGCTACAGCTGAACGATTTTTTTACTTGAGAGAAATCTTCACATGAAGTGAATAAGATAAACACTAATCGTTCAGCTGTAGCGTCCTTTCGGCATCTAACTGCCAAGCCACCCGAAGGAGACACGAGAGCTGAGATATTGCCACGTCGCCCAGAAGCAGTGAAGTGAACTGTAAGATCTAGGACCTAGCCCCATCCCGAATTCATCCCAATTTCCCCTAGCCTGTCGGCTGTAACATTTATTCCCCGAGACCTAACGCCAATTAAACCTGCTAGTAAAAAAGTGATCTTGTTGATTCACTCCCCTTCTGCATTAAAACTCAACCATGCTTGCAACACGGCTGCTTAATCCGTTGAGGTGTTTGTGTCAAAAGGGAAACGAAGCTGACGAATAAATCCAGAGAGCTCAAGATAGCTCAGTGGTTAAGGCGAGAAATTGCTGACCGGAAGGTTCGTAGTTCGAACCCGCATCTCGACTGCTCCTGTCTATGTTTGCGCATCCTAGCATTATGTATAACCTTGTGCCTCCTAAGCATGGCATGACAGGTAGGAGTCAAAAGGGTGTTACAGTTGAAAGATTATTATTTTTATCATTACTACTATTATTTGTCTACAGATTGGTTTTCTGAACTATTCTGAAACTCTTGTTCATGATATCCTTCAGCCGTGTGTGCAGTGCATATATCCTCTCGTCGTTCACTTGGCTAATACTTGTTTCTCCCCTTGTTATATATATATATATATATATATATATCTTGAATGGGGAGACTTCATTGAATGTATAGATCTCGGTTGAGGAAACGCCGTTTTAAATTCGAAATGAAGCGCCACCGGCGTTCTACGCAAGACTTTTTTTGCTCACGGACACCGATAATCGTGAGTTCGATCGTCAGGTTAATGACACCTGTCCACTAGGTCTGCGTTGCAACCACGTACGCAGTACAGTACTGCGTTCCTATGAGAAATTAGGTTTTCCAAAGGTTACAAACACCCAACAAGAACCTGTACTCTCAGCACCACTGTCTCTGCACAAACCGGTTGTTGGCCGGTAAATCCTGTTCAGCTGCCACCCACTGGTAATCTTTCCAGTGTCGTGCGCTTCTAATGAATGGTCGAAATTGGACGAGGCCGATTATGCGCTCCGTTTGTCACGAATCGGATACCGATCGATGCTGCAGATCGGCAGTTCACACTGGCGTTCTCTCGAGGAAGGTAGTAGTATTGTCCACTTTCCCAACGTGTTTGGTAGCTCAGCTAAGGTTTTCACGTTGAGTAGAAAGACGAGAGTTCAAACCGATAAAACATCGACTGAGGCCTGGCTTACTTCGCGCACCCCATTCTAAAGTAGTCGTTTATGGAGTGCTCAAGGCCAGTGGTGGCGTGGATGATGTGCCAGGTGATTCAAGACCGGGATTCAACCAGTATTTTTGTAGCCGGTCAATGTGGGGCTTATGTTTGGCTGGTTTTGAACAATATTGTCCATCTATTTACCCGGGGATGGTTTTCTCGGCCTTAGTCTACAGCTCGCCAGGGTCCGATGCGTTTTTCGAACAAAATATTCCTCTAATTGAGCAAATCGAGTTTGGCATAACGGAAAACAGTCTTGTTTTTTCGTTTTATTGTGGTTACTGGTTTTCTTCTTCAGTTCCGAATGAATCACTCGACCGAACCGCTTCTCTTTCTCTGGTTTCTGTCCTTGCTTGACTGCCTGTTCGATTCGCTCTTGTCAGTTTTCACCGTATGTTCTTTGTTCCAGCTTTAACCTCAAGTAAAAATTTTGGTTATGCACAAACAACTTTCTGTCTGTTATCTCCTCGGTATTGTGAACAATCGGACGTTCGCCGAGACTGTCGCAGTCTACTGCATTGGGTCAGACATAATTAATTGCCGGCTTGGTTGTGTTGGAAAACAGATGAGTCGTTGGTTTATCCACCGGAATCCTTCAATTCCATATCTTGAGGAAGACGTTCTTTGTTTTGTGCGCGCACTTCGGTTGTTTGGCCTTGTTTCTCTGGATTGTGTCTTTCTTTTTTCTTTCTTGAATTCTTATAAACTTTTGGGTCCCCAACATCATGGTGTCTGCCCTACTGTTTAGGCCAGTTTCTCACTGAAGATGACCAGCTTCGTAGTTATCTCGTTTAGGGACACATGAAATATTTTCCCGAAAGCGTCGCCCTTCTCACTACCTGGCCTTTTTTTGGAAAGCAGTTCTCACCGTTACGTAGTTGAATGCCACTCAAAGGCCGTCCCAACCTCTGAGTAAACTTGCTAAACGTTGAACAGCTTGGGACATGGAAGGGGCTGTATGCATCTCAGACAATGTTGATACAATCCGACACAGCGAATGTCTGTGACATCGACTAGGAACCGCAGCACTTGCATATATACGCAGCAAGTAAATGACCGGTGAGAACGGAGTGCCAGATGGAACTCCATGGCAAAAAAGCTGTCCTATGGTGACGTGACATGTCTATCGTAAATGCTCTCAAGTTGTGCATTCATGTATCTTGACCACAACTTGTCCTATGGACAAAACTTGCCTATCACTAGAAAAGTATCTTACTCGTGGTAGCTCATTGGCTCAGGCGCGAAATTACTCACCGGAATGTTCGTGGTTCGAATCCGACTTCTGCATCTCGACTTCCCCTCTCTAGGCTTCGGCAACCTGGCAATATCCCAGCCCTCGTGTCTCCTTCGGGTGGCATGGCAGCTAGGCACCGAAAGGGTTTTACAGCTGAACGATTATTTTTGTAGAACTTATCTTGAAATTTCCTGAACTTTCCTCTTCGTGTCTAGATCAAACGTCCTCATTTTCTGATCAGGTAGTGAAGTACGAGGGTCTTAAACTGTGTATTAATCCTGCAGCTTAAGCCTCCATGTAATAGTAAATAATGATTAATCGTTCACCTGTCACACCCTTTTGGTGCATAGCTGCCTGCCACCTGAAGGGAATACATGGGCTGAAATACTGTTAGATTGTCCAAGCCTTTGTAGGAGAAGTCGAGATGCCTGGATTGGATGCGGACTACGGACCTTCCAGTTTGTAGGTTCCCGCCTTTACCAATGAGCCATGCCGAGCTCTGTGGATTACATCCGCCTACTGCGACCGCCGAGGAGACCGGCTGAAGTAGATCGCTCAAGAGTGGTAGGCACCATAGGGGAGGATACGTTCCAGGCTGTTGTTTTTGCCTGGACTGTTTTCATCCCCACGAAAATACGTCCATTATTGAGTTTAATATACTAGTGTAGTTTCTGATAAGATGGTTCATTTACCTAAGCTCTCACAATCATAAACGCTTGAACCAATTTTTTAAGCCGACAAAAATTCGTCCAGACCGCCCCAAACCAATCACCATAAATTGGTGGCGATCGCTGATGTAAAAGTGTTTTACTGTATTAAGCATCCAGTGGGTCGGACGGTTTCGGGGCTGCAGTTCGTTCCTTGTGGTCGTTATTACAGGAGCCTACTGCCTTTGCAAGTTCTATACAACTGGTCCGAACACCCTGGCTCGTGAGTCGTACCGTATGTCTCACTTTTGTGGTCTTTTTTCTCCCTTTCTCTCCTATCGGTAGGGTTCTGTGAAATCCCTGTATGGTCAGAATGGATTCAGTTCCTTTGTTGCTAACATATCATTTCGTTTCCTGCTCATTCCACTTACAGATGTGATATTTTTCATCTACCTTTATCAACGCTGGATCTATCCGATGGATCCTAATCGAATCAATGAATTTGGTGTGAGCAAAGAGATGCTTGACAAGACAGAAAGCATCGTAGCTCCTGAGTCGAATGGCCAGTTGCTTCTTGAAGATCAGGCATCCGTTGAAACTTTCCGTTCGGTTGGCTCTGCACCTGCCGAACTGGAAACCTCAGGTACCCGGCAGAGACGTAGAAATGTGCCAACAACACAGGAGAACTGATCGGTTGATGAGACATGGTTCGAATAGCTATGTTGTACATGCTCCTTTTCCTGTTTGGCCCATACCTAGCTCTTCTTCTTTCCATTTTGAGATAAACACCTTTCCAACTACTCCCTACCTATTCTCACATTTCGCACTCTGTTACTGGTTGATTCTTCATCGCTTGTCTAAGCTACGTTACGAATCACAATATCGTCGTAGTTTTGACATCTCTCATTGTATGTCCCTTTTTTGCACAACGCTTTCTTCTTAATGTTGACATCTGGATTGCCAAAGATGGGAATTGTGCATACAGTGTTTCTCTTTACAGATTTGCTTATGGGTGGTCAGAAGCGGGTTGGTTACAGAGCCGGTAAGACCTTTAGTCCTTATTGAGGTTTATTGGCTGGGTTTTTTAGCAGCAGCGTACTTGTTGTAGGGTGGCTATAGCTGTCATTTTTCTTCGCCAATGATATGGCGAGGTAGGTGTAGGTAGCCACGTATTTGAGGTGATAGCTGATATAACTGATACATCAATACAGGGCTGTCACTAGACTTCTCATTGGGGAAATCGAGACGGGGAGCTATGCACGCACGCCATTGGACTCGCCGTTACACCATGTCTGACAATGTTTTCAACCATTGATGTGTCCCATGGTCCTCATCCAGGGAGACGGAAATGACCAGCGCAGCTGAGTTTGCTAGTAGCGGCTTTCATACTTCGCTGCCAAGTCATTCCTTGGCCACTTCTGACTCGTTTCCGCCCTTTGCGTGGCGGGAATTCGGTCGACCGGCATACGGAGCACATGACAAAGCCAGCGCAATCTCTGGAGTGTGATCAGTTCATCTGTCGTTGACGAGTTATTTCTTCTGAAAACCGTTCGACGTACTTCAGCATTACTGATTCGGCCTTCCCACCAGACTCCCGCAATGCTCCGAAGTTATTGATGGCCAAAAACAGTTTTTAACGTTTTTGTGGCTGCATGTGAGGTATTTTTAACAGCATCCTATATGAAAGAGTAAAAAAAATCGTTCAGCTGCAACACCCTTTCGGTGCCTAGCTGCCACGCCACCCGAAGGAGTCCCGAGGGCTGGGATACTGCCAAGTTGTCCAAGCCTAGACAGGGGAAGTCGAGATGCAGAGGTCGGATTCGAACCACGAACCTTCCGGTCAGTAAATTCGCGCTCTAACCACAGCCTATATGAAGTATATTTTGGATGTTCTTAACCGCTGGTTTTGCTGGAACGGATCAACTGATGAATTCTGAAAAATCTTCAAGTAACTAGCCTTACCTTTACCGCAAACTCCAGGCTTCAGTCTGGCCTAATCGATGACCACAGGGTCTGTTGATATGTGTTTTATTCGCCTAAGCGGTTTTACTAGGACTGGTGCGAAAACAATACAGTTGAACGAAATGAACAGTGCACACCGAACTTACTCTGGAAGAATTCGTTGAGACACGGCTCGGTTTGGGAATCTGTGGCGGCGTCCAAGTTGGCAGTTTAGCTTGGGACATGTGATGTTGTAAACGAGCCATTTGTCCTCGAAGTGTTCTTTTCGCACATCCACGTGAAGGGTGGAAACTAGCCAGAGGCGATCAAACGAAGTTCAAAAGCCATTACCAGCAAACTCAGCTGCGCTGGTCATTGTCGTCTTCCTGGATGGGGACCTCGAGACGGGCCACATCAATGGTTAGAGACATTGTCAGACATGGCCCAGTCGTACCCTCAATGGCGTTCGTGCATTCAAGCTATTGCCTTCAATGCATAGCTCCATTCCCAACCCCCCCCACTTGACAGTCCACTGATAGTGCTGTATCTACGCACCAATTTATCAGCTGCCGCCTCCAATGCCTACCCCACTTCCCCAAATCATCGGTGAACGAAACTGTGGCAGCTACAACCACCGTACGACAAGTACGCGGTTCTTACAGCTGACAATCATGATGATGTCCACTGAGTTGAGCGGTACACCACTGGTTAGTGGTGTTTTTAACAGTGTGACTGACACCCATGCAAAGTACAACAACTGGTAGCTAATGACACGTGATGTGGTGCTGAGCTGCGAACAACTCTAGGTAATTGTACAAAGGAAATGACTTTCAAAATTAGAAGCTGACATTTACTAGAACACTTCAATCATACGGTTGCCGAAAACAGCCTACGGCCGGTTTCGCTCTCCTTGGAGCTCATCAGACGCGCGCGGTACCCGATTTCGCGTCAACATTTTATGTACTTGGACACCAAATGGTATGGAGTTGGTGAAATGCACTCATTTGCAGCTTAGCTTGGTGTTGGCGGGAGATTCAACTGAATTTCAAGTGAATCTCCGGAGTTTGATACCATTTGTGCAACACATTCAGTTGAAGAATATCATAACCGAGACTCACCTGGATTTCACTAGTCTCTCGTAAACACCGAGTTCAGTTGCAAATGAATGTATTAACTTTTCAACTGTTTACAACAGACTGAGGATAGTTACGGTAGCTAAGTTCCGGTTGGCTGGATCGATGCGTTATCCTCGAGTGGCACGAAATGCCGTCTAGCACCAGTCATTTCAGCATACACATTTTAGGTTCTGCTGCGATTCTAGTACAAAACTGTTTCCATCGCATCGTCACAGTGACATCACCTTACTTGACCAGCAATCTCAATCGATTTCAGTGAATCTGGTACTTTGCGATCCTCGCACTGCGTGACGGAATGACTGAACTTCAAGGTTATTCTACCTGAACCATGAGTTTCGATTTTTGTGGGTGAACTGTCGCTACCACCCCAAATATATTTGTGCTTTTCTCATTCAAGTCACTCGTTTGGTCTCATTAGATGTTAGTTCCCAAAGTCGAAGTTAGAAACTAGGATAAAACTGATCGCCTTGAAGGATCCATCTTGTTCAGGGATTCCCGATGTCCTTCATAAGATCAAACTAAGATCGATGGGGGATGAAACACTGAATACTGCTCTGAACACCGTCGGCTCAAATCCATCCTCTCACTTCTCATTTGCTCCCATTTGGCCGCTGGTGATGTATCACTGTCTCAACTTTTACACTTCTTGGAACCGATGCATTTCGCTATCTTTTTAGGGGTGCTTGGTGACGACACTGAACCGTGTTATATCCATTCTGTCGTTCTTACTAAGTCTGTCGGTGGATGATGATCAAACAAACAGACATTTGTCTTTCGGTTACGGAGCGGAACACACGTAACGACTTTCCTCTTAAAAAATTAGATTAACCTGGTAGTCTTATCTCAGACACCGCTGTTTCCTAGGTAAGAATCTTTCTAGACTTGAGCGCACTGACATTATCTTATTTATCACGCAGGGAGAAAGCGAACCGGTAAAAGCAGACACGTTCCACACCAGCCACCACGTGATTACATCATCCTGAAGCCCTATATACTATATACAGCAGAACGGTAAGATGAATTTCTGCTACTCAGATTGTAGCAATGCAACATGATCACTCTTCTGCAAGTTCATTGACCGCCTAGCTACCATGTCACCAGAAGGAAGCACTAGAGCTGAGATACTTCCAGGCTGCCAAAGCCTAGACAGGAGCCGTCGAAATGCAGAGGCTGGGTTCGAACCATGGAACTTCTGGTCAATAATTCCGCGCATTGACCAGTCAGCTATCTCAAGTGCATTAACCACTCCATATACTCGTAAGTTTTGGAACGTGTTCCTGAATTTCGATATCGGAGGGTCCGAAATTCTAGTCCAGCTGCCTCGAACGTTTGCATAACTTCCCGAAGGGATTTTTTTACTGTCCTAGGTCCACTTCAAATGCATGAGCTATATTTTGAAGTTGTTCTTCACACACACACTTTTTCAGGTTTATTCGGTTCAGGAAAATAGCTTTGCATAACAGTTACGGTGTTTCACAATGTCCACCAATCGAACAACCAGTTAGTTTCACGCATAACGTTTGGAATACCTCTTAAGCTCATGGTAGATACGAATAGACGAAATCTTGTAACCAGAATGATTCACATCATTAGCTCCGTATAAGTGGGAGCCTGACTACTCATTAAAAAATAAAGGCGTTTTGTCGGGTCGACTAAGCACATCTATACGGCACAAACTATGTACTATGTTCTGTCGTACGTACTCAGCCGCTCAAGTAAATCTGCTGTCGTCAACGGAACAGATCAATCTCCGATGCAATCCCTGTGCCTCACATGTTGTGTACCAGTTCAGATGCAGTTGTGGTGAAACTTACATTGACAGAACAGGTGGGAGCTTACGCGTCTCAGGTCATCTGCCTCGAGTCAGGTGACTAATCGACCGACCGATAGGCTGCAAGCTGGGAGCCGAAAGCCAGTTTCATCGATCCACAAACTCATTCTATCCACAGGGCGCAGAGTTGACCATGGTGTACAGCGTTTGACAGAATTTGACTGCGCAGTGTCAACTCGAACTTGTTAGCTTTCAATGAGGCCATGTTGATCAATCGATACCTACCCAGCTTTTACACACAAAAGACGCTGACAGATTACCTGAAACATAAAGCGCTGTTTCCTGGCCGACAAAAATAGATGAACGGTAGGACCCACATTCAAACAATCCAGAGTTTCCGCATTGTTGCATCGTGACAATCAGCATGGCAAACTTCTCTTCTGTCTTAGAAAATTTCACCCAAAATTTCTGGGCAAATTAGGAAATTTAAGAGTTTTCATTTAGTCGTCTCCAACGGAAATACTATTCAGTTTCGAAGCTGGACCCGGTGTCCTATGGGACCGTTTCGGCGCCATGTCACCTTATGTACAGTACATATGTCAGTACATATTACACAGTATTCAGTAAAGTCACTACATAATAATGTAAGTAATGGGGCCTCACAATTCTTCGAACGATGGTGGGAATACAGTGCTAAACGCAACATAATTTCTTCGACTCTAGCACATTCACGACAAGAGAGGACGACAGTGCCACGTGTCCCGGGTCCTTTGAAGTGATTCAAAATGGAAACTACTTACAAGTTCACAAAAAACTACTCGACATTCCACGACCAGTTTCGACATTCTTGAGTATCTCCAGTTAGGCACAGACCTCGAGTTTCCGCCAAACTTGACAGTAGTTTCCCTCAAGAAAATATGCTGAATTATCTCGAATATCGTACCAAGTGAAAAGTGAGGTGCTCTTTGTGCAGCCCATTCATTTAAAGACTACCACGAGCGAGAGATCCAGCTGGGAAACAGTTGAAACCAGGTTAGTGTACAAATGAGTGTATTTCGCGGACGTCTAATCTCATCTTGAAAGAAACTGCTGAACGATGTCTCGGCTTTGGCGAGAGATTCAGCTGGAATTTAGTTGAGTCTCCCGTTGAAACCAGAGTGTTGTGCAAACGACAGTATTCACTTGCATTCCGTCTGCAGTTACATTCGTTAACTGTTAGTCAGTCATCTATAATATGACGTTCACTCATTCAATCACTGCAACCGTTTTAAGAGCACAGATTATATCTATAAAAGTCTCACTTCCCCAATTGAGATTTATTTCTGTCAGTGAGGCCAGTCTATTTTGAAAAGTCTAGGAGGACAGTACAGCTCTGTTTCATCCTTAGTGGGCATCATGGACAGCGGGCATCCCACGAATTTCCAGTAGGGAGTTTCGAACGTGCGACATTCCGGCCAGTGGCTTAACACTTAACCATTCGACCCCGAGCGGCTGAACGGCGGTGTGGTTAGCTCTCACTTAGGCAGAATATAGCGTTGCTCATCCTTCAGTCACAGAAACCACGTCACGTGGTCAGTTTTCGATTGACTGGCTCCTCGAGTGACGAATTCTCAGATGGAAATTTCACTTATCTTTTGAAATTACTCTTCTTCTGTGCCACTTGTAGGTTGGTCATCGTGCGAGATTTTATAATTTTCAGCTGAGGTTTCTGTCACGGCCAGAATGAGTGACGGTACATTGCAGTTGAAGGTGGTGCTGCCAACTATTCATACATACTACTAGTTTTCAGCAAGATATCACTAAGAACACGAATTCTTATAGTTTGATTCGGCATCCTTCCATTTGGGTGGGGCTAGCCTATTGAACAACCCTTATCTAATCTTGTGGTTCCGAATAAAGGGGATGGAGGAGTAAATGACTGGATCTTACCGACGGATGCACATATTACTGCCACGCAACCAATGGCAGTGTTACATCAATGCTATCGCCTTCACTGGGTAGCTCTCAATCCCTGCCATATCGGACAACCAGAACCACTCGAATTCAATGAACTAAATGGGCCGTCGCCTCCTACGCGCGGCTGTCATTCCCTTACCTTCCTTGTCCTCGGTGAATGAAGCTGTAGCAGCTGGAATCATTGCATTTCGGTGCACGGTTTGTGAGCTGGAAGAATGAAACTGAACTGTGTTCCATCTAAAGCAGTAGCGTAAAAACAGTCCAGATGTTTGCAAAAGTAGTAGAGTTAAATCAAATAACGTCTAAACCAACTGGTACCCTTTGTCGACAGTTCTTCCCCAACTGGTGCGCAATTTTGTGAAATTAGTCTGCTTGGGAAGTGCTTCCATATTGGAGAGAAATGACTAAGTCGTCAGTTGCATTGACCAACTGGAAGCTTCTTGTCTCTACCAATTTGTTTTATTTATTTTTTCTTCACTCGTATTTTTATTGTTTAGACCCGTTTGAGTATCACTGCTTACAAAGGAATTCTGTCACAATAGGCGAAATCCCGGTGTTTTTCGGAAAGGCCTACTGGGATGTTTTAGGACCAAATGGTGAAGCGGATGGCATTCTTCAGTTTCGGCCCACCGCTTTCCGGGAGTTTCTTTTTCAAATAAACTAGAGGTCACACAAGAATTCATCATCTAACCAATTTTCACTGTCCCCATAATCAGTCCCGTCAAGAAAAGAATGGACCTTGCCGCGGTGTGACGGTTTATGCACCTTTATAATCTATCGAGCAACACTGGAGAGCGTATGTGTAACACTCTCTGAAACCGGAAGGTCAATGGTTAGAGGTCCAGCTAACAGTCTCTCGGTCCTCCATGTTAGGGGTTGAAACATATGCGGTGGCTTTCACCTTAAAATGTAAGCTTCTCTGAGTGTCTTAAGCCAACCATTCCTACCTTGCGGTCAGGCTTTTTATCCAAAGGCTTTGCTGGAGGACCCGAATCGTCCTTCTGTCTGCGCACTCTGGCAGTGTCGCAACCCACATACAACCAGGAATTGCACACTTACATAACCAGTCAATGGGATTCGGCTGAAAATGCAAGACTAGCCAGGAAACGCAATCCAGTGTAACACCATGCCAGATGATGCTTGAGAACGAATAAGTGATACACTACTAATAAGGTTGCTGAAAATTCTTCGACAGCCCACGACCGATTTCGCGCTTCTCGTGGCTCGTCAGATAGACGCAGTTCCCGAGTTTCCATCAACCTTATGTTCTACTTGAACCCAAATTGCACGAAATTCGACAAATACACTCATGTGTACAGTAATGTGGTTTTCACGGAGGACTGAACTGAACCCCTCGTCTATCGTTTTCTTCACCTGAGTTTTCAGCAAACCTATAAGTGGTTTGCTACTTCCATTCGCTGCATTTCGACATCTCGAATATCCTCCCAACTGAAATATGAGTTGGCCTTTGTGAAGCATATTGAGTTAAAGTCTATCACGAACGAGAGATTCAGCTGAGATTTAGTTGAGTCTTCCGTGGGGACCAAACTGTCAAGTAAAATGAGGGTATTTTTCTAAAAAGTGACAAGTTTTATGCTCCGATTTGCTACAGGCACGGTGTGCACTCGTCAGACAGCCGGTCCTTATAGGGACATTTTCTCTATTGGCGGATCTCCAGTCCATTTCAATAAACAAGAACATCATAAACGAGATATTGAGCTGCGTTACTGGTGAGTCTCCCGTCAAAACCAAATTGGTACATAATTGAGTGCATTTTGCTAATTTCGGGCATTTTGGGTTCTGGTAGAACATAAAGTTGACGGAAACTCAAGAACCTCCCCTACCTTATGAGCCCAAAGGAGGGCGAAACCGGTCGTGGACTGTCGAAGTGTCTTCAGCAACCTTATGAGTAGTGCATTGCGCTCATAAAATGGATGGATGTTGTAGGGCTAAGGCTATGTTGTTTGAGACAGATGTAATATTCAGCATCAGAAGAGAAATTACCCAAATATATCAAAAGAAGGCTATAAAGTGCGGTGTGCGAAAAGCCAGTGAAATTATCCGTTTTTAATTATTGAACTCAAAACTATCAAATGTCGAACATGACACCAGTTGTCACCCATTGAATCTACGGTTGAGCTTGATATGATTCGGCCAGGGTGAGCCACACTCATAGTTTTCACAACTGAAGTCTTGGGTTTCTGATTAACTCACTTCTAAGCCCGCTGAATTTCTTTGCACAAGTTCCCCCACTCGTGCATCAACTATATATCCACTACATCCACAATACTGAAGGGTCTTTGACGGTTCTTATAGCCCACAGGCAACCCATGGGTTGAAGTCGGACTGCTGCAGGCAAGAAGGCCTAACAATTTAATGTGACGGAAGAGAACCAGTTATCTCATTAGTCCTAGAATTATGGACCAAGTTGGTGTCATTTTTTTGGTTTGATTCTTCCGAAGAAACGGAGAGAGGTGATGAATAATTGCCCTGATCTAGGGACTGACCGTGAATCTTCCCACCTTGAAAATCACGTCCTGAATTCTGGAAGATTTCCTCTAGTTCTGG
>SJOL01011495.1:8231-20555 GCA_004794785.1 Opisthorchis felineus | reverse complement strand
GACGGATCTCTGAGATAGGAATCCGTACTGTCGATCATCTATGTCATTTATAGTTAGGGGGAACCTGATTAACGGGCCTTTGACCAGGCGTTCATTGGTTCGCAGTAAAAGGGTGTATGATGGATCCCTCTGTAGTTGGAAGTAGTTTGCCTCCATCCGGGTTTAAAAAGGGGGCGAACGACAGATCGTTTTCACTGGGAGGGGACGATTCCACATTTGATTGAATGATTAAATAGATTTAAGACGAGGGTTTTGATATCCTGACCGCCTTGTCTCAGGGCACGTGATGGTATGCCGTCCGTCCCCGGTACGGTGGAGTCCTTGAGGGTTTGAAGAAGGGCTGATACAACATCTGACAACAGATTCTATTAGCCTGTTTGTTGAATCAGCCGAAATTGGGCTTGGCTGTTGCCTGCAGCTGAAGCCCCCGTTTTTTAAGCCCTTGCAATCTAACAACTTTTTCTGTCATTCTTCGGGATTTTGACCAGCTCGCGCTTAAGGGATCTTTGCACGGCGTCGTAGTCTCCAGATGCAGGCGCGTTTTTTCTACGGTAACAAAATCTGCCTATCTAAACGGTTTTGAGCGTCTCTTTTGTTTACTCGGGGGCTCTGTGAGCTATATGTTGAGAATACATACCATGTTCTACTGGGCGATGCATTACAAGTGGTTGGTTAGACTAGACTGACCTTAGCTACAGTGTGTTGGGTGTTGTGCACTCGTTCACTGGGTTTTTGCAGAGGGCATTACGACACGTGTGTCGGTCCTTGTATTTCTGCTCCTCTAACTGTGCCATGTTAAAAGGCGCAGTAGACGGAAACAGTTATTTTTGGGAAATGGAAAATTAATGTAAATGTGTTTACAGAGCTATCACAGAATGTGCCACAAGGTCACGCCAGAGTATTCGTGGGCGGGTAAGGAGTTACTAGGTAAGGACACCCTTTTATGATTTGTGACACGCTGTTCAATCAAAGCGTGACTTCGTTACGTTCGTAGCATGCACACTACATCGGGCCAGTCGACATGATATTAGATTATTTAGAGCGTCGGGCCTCTAGACAGGCTGAGACAACCATGGCCATATGCGACGCCGGGAACGCTGCCTGTGGTACTTCTGGGCTCTTACATCGAATTTAGTGGATTTCACGACGATCACCACCACTTATTGGGGCAATGCGCTCTATTCACTCTGGTACGGAGTGCAATTTGACCATCCGATCGAACAAATTACAGGTTAAGCGCAGCCTGTGGGTAGACAGAGGAGCGGGTGAAATAAGAACGTTTGAGAGTTGAAAGTCTGGTGCGGTTGGACATACACTCGACCGCAAAACAGCAACTACAATGACTTCTGAAGTTGGTCAAATGCAATCTTGGAACTCCGCTATATAATAAAAATGAGCATCTGGATTGCTGAGCGGAATATGTTCAACGGCTGTTTGAATGGTATTCTGCCTCGTTGCTTGGTCAATCATTCGATCCACTCATTTCGAGCTGTAGTCTGCGACTTTGAATCCTCTCAACTGGTGAAGCACAAAGATATCGTTCTTTCTAGAAGATCTGTCTTGTTGGTGGAGCAGATGTGCTCTCACCAGCGGTGAAGGAGACGAAGGGGAATCTTTGTGATCCGCTTTGGCTAAGGTGCTCTCATTGTTAGCAACAAGAACGTTTTTAAGAAATCGCGATTAGTCGCTGCTTTTACACATGTTCAAAAAGGTATCCCAACCGACTGTTCCGACTATAAATGTACAAGTCTCTCGAATGCCCCCCATTAGCTTTCCTTATATTTTGATGTACGCAATTGGCACGTCAGCTGCAGGTCCGAGAGCACAAAGTGGGTTTCATATCCGGTAGGATATTCACTGGCTATGTCTTTACAAAGTGATTCAGTGATGCTGCATGTACTGTAAGCGGGCCGTCGTGGTTTTCCTCGACTCGAAGAGAGTTTTGACTCTGGCGACAGATTAACACTCCTAAACAGTCTGAGAGGGACATTCTTCATCATTCTTTGTGCTTTGTATTCCCATACCGCCGGTCAGTTTAGGATTGGGGTGTACAATAAAACGTTTAAAAGCTTGCTGACAACTGACGGAGCCAACAGAAGTTGTCCATTCACCTCTTTTGTTAACTATTCTCATCGGCGTTATCGCGTGGTGCATGCTCCAAACAAAACGAAATCGTTATCATTTATAGCAGCGGCAGCCACTTTAAAAACCGCGCACACTGCGGCAGTTATAGCTGCCACAGTTTTGTTTGCCGGTGACCTGAGGAGATAGAGGTATCTAGCGATTCGTTAGTGGCTGCAGTCGGCATAATTGGTGAGCCAATGCAAAGGAGTACCCGTGGTTTTTGGAAGAGCTGGAGGGAGAGCTATCCATTGAAGGAAAGAGGTTAGATGCGTGTGCCACTGAGTGCCCGACAAGGTCGGCCATCGATGCCTCTAACCATCGGTTTTCCCGCTTTGGGACCCCCTTCATGGAGACGGCAATGCCTTGCGCGGCTTGGTTTGCCGGTGATGACTTTCGTTCTTATTTTCAAAGTCACTACTTGACCACCTAGGGTCCATTTTCACCCTCCGCGCGGTTCTGTAAAAAGGGCTCTTCAAGGAATCGGTCAGGCTGCCGACGGAGCTCATGACGAAGCCAGGTCAATCTATGGAATGTGATCATTTGATCTATCATAGGTAATTTATCTCTCCCGAAAAACACCCAGCGCTTTCCGCATAGCAATCCATTGTTTCCATAAGACCAGGGCGATGTTCCAAGGTCACTACTAGTCAAACAAAGGAATGTTTTAGCGTCCTAAGCATGCAGCGTCTTGGAGTCTGACCACACTGCAGCATTGTAAACTTGAACGTTGACAGATAAGATGATATAACGCCTACATCACGGGGGATGCATGCTTACAAAAGCCGCCGTGACCTTTGTAATCCGAATGTAAATATCATCTCTGGCTATATCACTAGGACTGATATGGTTACCCAGGTAGATGAATCCGTCTGCTTCCACAGGGGGTTCACTCAAAGTCGTGAGGTCAGGGTATGAGTCTATACACTCTTTCAGCAGCACTCTAAACTTTGTAGGTGTGAAGCGCGTCCCCAACCATGAGGTAAAATTAGTTGGATAATTTAATATTTTCTGCATCACAACGGTTCCAGTCAGGGAGGGATATGTCTTCAGCGTATCCAATGTTTGTGGGCGGATGTCTTGGGAGCATTTTGACCCTACAGGTAGTAGGGAACGAGAATGGGGCTTCCATTATCATACCAGTGGTGAGGTTGGAGCAGAGGAGCAAACGACGACTGCCTTCCTTCACACCACCAGATGTACTGAACTCAAGCGAAAGCTTCCAATCGGCTTTCACGCGTACGCGGGAGTTGGTGTAGAGTGCCATAGGGAGGGTCAGGAATTACCGTGGCTTTTTAGGTACTGCCAGGGTGCATGACAGCCACCAGATCCTAAGGCAGCTTTCAGTTAAGGAAAACCACTGTTGGTTGATGGCAGCAGTAACCCTTTTCTGGAATCTGTCGGAGGGTGAAAATGTGATTGACGCATCCCCTTACAGTAAGGAACTCCGCTTGTTTTTTACGGATCTACCTCCCTCTGTTTCCAGGCGACCCTGTGATGATACAGCAGAGAGCAACTTTGGCGCTGCACCTACCAAGCTGACGCCACGGTGGTTTCCACGCAGTGTTCAAATACCCTTTTTGAAGGTGAAGATGATCACCGATATGTCTCACTCTTCAGTCACTTTCTTTTCAGCCCGTTTGGCGCCGGCAAGATGTCATACGCTCCTTCAAGTGTTTGACCTATTTTTTTGGTCGGCTTTTTTGCGAGTGAATTAATCTGCCATCTTTCTCACTTACCGTTCTACTCACAATAGCTTTTTGTCAGGCCAGCTGCACCAAGTGGTATGGGACACGGCTGTTTTTGGTAATGAAGGCCTTCCTTATTTTCTAGGGTTTCATCTTCTACCAGGAATCTTGGTCTCCCTTTAAAGTCTTTACTGTGTAACTTACGTGGGGTTGAGAGCGCTGTCGTACCCGTCGCTTGGTGCACTGATTTCCCACCAGTGAGCAGTACCAGCTATTTTGATGGCATAAAGTAGGTTATCTGATCGTACCCGAGAGGTCAAAAATACGGTATTGAACGCCGCTAGCATAGTTGCGTTAACATTTTGCCGTGCTTCCTCCACCTTATTGGCACCAGTACAGTTTTGGCTCACCGTAGAATGTAGGCGGACTAGCTTAGATCGACACTTCTGATCTGTGGTAACTCGACGTAGATGGTGAACTGGCATGTTTCTTGCTCACTCGGAGGAGAAGGAAAGTAAATTGTCAGGCGTTCTCTGGATCAATTGTGTGCCCTAGAAGAAACGATAGCCTTGAACTGCGATTCTCCACCAGTGGCCAGCAGCCACTTGATCCAGTTGGATCCGCAGTTGGTTTGCAGTTGGTGGACACCAGGTTACGCGGTGCGAACGTTTAGGATGGAAGCTCGTACTTGCCAGAAACAGTCCACGATTAGCAAACAAATTAAGGAGACATTTCCCGTTGTCTGTGCACGAGCATCGACTCCGAATCGACCGCCCAGATGTGATTCCAAGGAGCTCTGAAGGCCGACGTATGCATTTATATCGCCCGCAAGAATGGCAATATCGGTTTTTGCTCGTTGAATGCGCACTGAAAACTCTCAAAGAAAAGTTCTTTCTCAGCGTCAGAACTGCAGTTCGTTTCGGTATATGACAATACAACAAACAAACTGTTTTTTGTCGAGCAGCTTGATTGAGCTGGACAACCGGACGGCGGAGAGACGACTGTTCACTGGAATGCAAACCAGCAAGGGGTGTTCAGCTCTGAGCCCGAGTGCAGCTAACACCCCAAATGTTTCACGAGCCATCGCTTCTGGCGTACCGGGCTAACCGGGGGGAAATGAGCTGAACTCATTCTCTACGTTTTGGAATGCATGAATACGATGAGGTCCAGAATGCGTATTTCAGCGACACAAAATACATCAATTTAAAGGGAGATGGGGCCCCGGCAACCAATGCCTGTCGACGAATTCCATACGTTCTTTTAAGTCCATGTCTACTTGTTGCGGACGACTTGAAATCCTGGTGCTCCAATGCCAGTGCCCTCCAAATGGATGTAGACGCTTAAAACAGTGGTCATTGGACTGGCACCTTCCTCTGAATGACGAACAGTGCGTCCGTATGTTATTCGGAGGAGACTCAGCGAACGCCTTTGTTGTGCATGGTAAGAATGGACCAGAAGACATTACGAAGATAGATGCCAAAAAGGATTTGGGTATCTGGCTCTCTTCAAACATATCCTTCTCACTGCACCATGAGAAATCGGCCCAAAAGGCATTCGCCGTTCTACGGATGAGTAGGCGCACCTTCACCCGCATTACTCGCATGGACTTCCAAATACTCTATGGGTACTACGTCAGACCGCTTCTTGAATACGCCAACCAAGTTGTCTACTCAGTGCGCACGAAGGACGTAACCCTCGTTGAGCGTGTCCAGCGATCCGCTGCAAAAATAGTTGCCGGCCTTAAATCCGTGGATTACGAAACGCATCTCGCGGTGCTTGACCTCTTCCCCCTCGAGTATCGTCGCCTCCAAGGGGACCTAATCCTTACTTATACCCTGTTCGAACAGGGTTTGGCCAACAGGATTTTCACCGTTGAGCCAGCAAACACACGGTGGTGACACGGTAAGATTTTTAAACTCCGAGTGCACACTTTCATCAGGCAAAATGTTTCTCATTTGGGGTAGTAGCTGCGTGGAATAACCTTCCTCCGACGGTTGTCCACGCTCCTTCTAGAACCCAGTTCAAGGCACTATTGTAAACTTTTGTATGCGAGTCCTCGTGCTAGCAAGCATACTGCCCCGTGCTGAGAACTTAAAGAGCAGTGTTACACCCTTTTTTAGCTTGTGCCTTTCAAGTGAACGACAGCCGTTGAACGACAAGAACAAAACCGACCCGGGAAACTTGGGTGAATTCCTTGATCTTGTGTAGCAATCCGTGAATCCGTGAATCCGCGAATTGCCAATTTGACCCTGAGTAATAATGTCCAAAGCTCTTATGTGTGGGTTATCTTGTAGACTTGACATTATGTTAATTTATATATTGGTAATGGGTGGCTGGAACCATAAGCAAGATGTCAGACAAGTGCTCATGCTGGAAAGGGGCTTGGGAGGGATGTTGGTGGACCAAGTGTGCAGATGATACTTTCCGGTTTTCCATACTAAGGAAGTGTGTTTGTTTTGGGCATCACACTTTGATGCTTTGTCTACTAGATCTGACGCACAAGGCAGGAAGCGACTTCAGGTTATGTTTGGGGAGCCTCTAGCCCCTGACCCACAAGTTTCAAACGCGTGGCAGTATGCAGTAGGGGTCTTCGGAGACCCTTCCCGGACCCATGATTCAACAGTGTGGCCCACTTATCTGGAGGACGCCGATATAACTTTGGAGCATGGAGCGTAAAGCATAACCCATCAGTAATGCGACTGCGCACAGCCCACTTATTTTGTGCATTCCTGAGCTCTCTGGCTTTGAAGGTATCAAATAATGTACTAGCGGTCGCGGTCAATCATCGAGTGAACAGAGTTGTCGGCTTTAAGGGTTCAATTTTTCTAAACCGTCCTTTCTTGGGGGAGAGCGGCATCACTGCTTCCATTATTATGGACAGGCTGGTCGCCTGAGGGGAAGCGGCCTAATGCCCCAAGCTCTTATCGCGGTGGACAGCACGACTTCTCGTGGTATGACGCATCGCTTGTGTTTGTCCGACTACTTTCCTTTGACCCTCATAATATAGTTGCACTTTATGGAGTGAATTTTCAGCCTTTGTAGCTCGCGAAATCTTTATTACACTCAGGCCTTACCACCAATTCTAGGTGGCAGCTTGAGGTCACACTCAGGGGGACCATGAAACTAAGCATCAAAACCACGCCTAAGGAGAAATTAGTGAACAGTGTGCAGATAACATTATCTTGCTGTTTAACGATTATGCGTCCGCGAAGAGGACTTCAGGGAGAATGCCACGGGCCTCACGTTTCGGCATGCGTTTTGTACCTTTAAAACGTAAATTCTTGCGTTAGGATCTTTCTGTGCTCCAGAGAAGCTATAGAACGGGAAGTGGATTTTTTTGATTGGTTCATGTACATCAGCAGCTGCATCAGCCGTGATTGTGCAGCAACTAATAGGGTTATCCAACGGATAGTCGAGGCGCAAGCAGCTCTAGCCAGTGCGGAATGTTTTTAACCAAAGTTCTTAAGATAAAGGGCAGTAGGTAAAAACGGCTTTAAGGGCGGTCTCACTTAAGGGTTTTGGGGCTTTGTCCCCCGGACCTGGGACCTTTTTCCTATAACAAGTTTTTGACCACTAGTATCCCTGCAGAATGGCAACGTCTTGCGGGCTGCAGAGAGTAAACAACAAAGTAATGCGTAAGCGGGCACCCAGTAATGAGTCCGATCCGTCAGGGCAGCGGGGTAGTCTCACCGGTTGGAGATGTTTTGGGCTTGCATTACGCATGTCCAAACGCCTTCCGAGCTAGCGTTGGTAGAAAATCCTGGAGTACTGACCATGGTGGGGCGACCTTAACTAAAGGCAGTCCCTGTAAATGTGGGTGCTGTTCCTCTGCCCTCGTTATCCACCGCATTTAGATCGTGCCGGTTCAATGATGAACTCGTCTACGTCGGATTATGCCCGCTATTTGTGCGACTTCCCGCCTTCGTGCATTCCTGAGTTCCCATGTAACGGGCAAACGGTATCTTCGAGTGACGCGTAATACCGGAACCTCCGGGAAGGCAAAACGAAGTCGGAGCTGGATTTCTACACGATAATATTAACGTAAGACATCAATTCACAAAATTTACAAACCTCGACGGTAGATACTTGTCCAACACAAATGGTCACTTGGACTACAAAGGTACGAACCAAATGAGCAAACAGGCTCCCACGTGAGACAGTCACACGTGCATAAGGTCGGACACAAATGGCTGGATGAACTCAAGGCCAAATGAGTGAAGTGGTAAGGACAAACAAATGCCAGTTCATACAGACGCACTAAATATACAAGTGGAGCGGGGGTTACAAATAGGGACAGAAGACACGTGGGGAATTTCAAATGTCAAAGTAATGGACGATACAACCCACAACTGACATCACCTGTGCCTTTATTCTGACTCTACAGATATGATCATGCCTGACGGTATGCCACCCGCGAGCTGGGAATAGACAATATTATTATTGTTGTGTGATCTTTGCACTTTCCTGACCAGGGCTTATGCAGTCCCGCGTGCATGTAGTTGGAAACGCCGCAGGATATAGTGCGCAAGCTACCCAAGTGGGGCGCTTGCTGTCCTCCCCTATCAGGACTGCCCAACAAAGGTTTGCTTAATACTACTGGTGGACATCAGCACTGAATGCATGATCACTTAATGTCACTAGGACGATATCGAGCAATTTACGGCTAACATTTCTGTCCTCATGCATAGACAGCATACAGTTGCGTCGTAAAGTTAGAACCTGCTTAAAAGGGGTCACCAATGTATTACTTTTCTGAAACGAATTTCAAGTTACAAGACGCCACTGAGTGTTTTTGCCACGATAAGCGTTACCAACATTGCCCCTGCGTTACATGAATGCATCCAACAATTTAGACCTAGGCAACTTGTGCAAATGCAACGTTGGGAGCCGGAATTCACCAACCGCTCTGTCAAGCAGTGTCCGCGTGTGTATAAAAAGGCAACTTACTCTGGGTAAATGGAAAAACATAATTCATTATAAATTCATCACAAATGTGGGTAAATAGATATTTTATTTTACCACATTTAACTGCCTCCTTTGTCGTTATTGGCGTTCTTGTATAGTTGCCGAATTAAATGAGTTTATCAGACCATGAAATTGTGGGAAAACTTATTTAGGACAACTTTTGTACCAACTACTTCACAGCCCTGAAACCTTGTTCGTCTATTAGAAATAACTTAAATTTGTGGGAGTATGAATGGCAGCTGGAATTATTTCGGCGTTGGATTTGCAACCTAGCTGACAGAGTCATACATGATGTTTAGATTCCATCATCTCGGAAGTCCACTCCCGTCAGTTCCTATACGTTTGGTTTCCCTAACCCCACCACCTCTCTGCGTGCTTATATTGGTTCGCTCCATGTTATATCTGACTGCTGTTCCCGCTCCAGTGGCTAATGCCGGAAAAAAGACTCACCGATGAGGAATACAACAGGTTTATTGCAAACGAGCGAGTGCAACACTTACAAGGGATCTCACGCTATTTGAAATTTGCTTTCATCGATCCAGACTGTTGCTGAATTGATTGAATGACTGACTGGCCTGGATGCTTGCCGGCTTTCCTATTGAGATTTTGGTGAAGTTTTAGGGTCTCAGTAGGTTCCGGGTGTTCTGTGGTTGCTTTCAGGAATCTGACCTTCCTGATACTCCAGATCCCTTGTACGTTAACATGATATATTGGCAAACTCAACTCCTGCTTGGTCGCTAGTCCACTAAGTAAAAATCCACCCGTATCCTATCACATTAACTCACTTGCTGTCACCACCCTAATAGCTGCAAATGATGAAGATGGCTTGGACGGGAGATTAAAAGGGTTAATGCCATAGCTAATTTTGCTCTCACTTTCAACCTTCACCTAATATTAGTCGCCAGCGAGGCTGTGTGCTCCAGGTAACATTCCAACCCTATCAGATGGACACGACTGAGCTAAGACAATCTATTGAAGTTGATGAACGGAACTATTTTGCTTTGGCGCGCAGAATTTTTAAGAAAAGTGAAGTGAGGACTGAGGTCGTCTAAAGTCATTATCGGAGTCAAGTTGTGTACGCCAAAAGTAACGACACTATAGCTCTCGACCGATAACTAATGAAGCCATGATGCAACTGTGTTCGTGGCTGGTAGGCGTGGCTCCAAGTTATTAGGTGCGAGTGTCCTTGCCCAAAGCTTTTACCATTTCAGGTAGGCATAACTGAGAATGTCGCACCGGGATTCGTCTCTAAGTATACCACCTATCTCTTCTTCTGTCAGGCTTGGTTTTTCAAACTGGTTGTTCATATCACCCCCCAGGTTCACCGCGTCAACGCTTGCTGACCAAAGAAGTCGCGACGGAAACCGATAAAACTCACTTTTCTAAGCTCTAAAAGTGCAGGCCTTGACGTGTTTGAACAGGGCTAATATAAAACTGCTACTGCACCAACCTGCTTTGACTGTTGCTGGGCCAGTCAAACATGCATTAAAAAGACCACTGCCTGATGGGATGCGGTCCGGTGAAGCGATTTTAGTCTCGAGGCTGACAGCAAACTTTACATCATATACACCGAAACCCACTGTGTCAGGATCACTAGATGCCAAATGAGTGAAACCTGAAGCTCCTGAGCTTGCCTCAAGTTGATTTAGGTCCATGAGTGAAGTGTGGTTTTGTGTGCCTGTTTAGGAGACACAACATGCACTGACAGCAAGTATTCAAGGATTCGGCAAGAGATGTCTGTCGTCCAGTTTAGCAGGGACGGACTCTTGGGGTTGTAATTTGAATTAGATCTCTTGAGATTAGTAACCCAGTAAACACAGCACATGCGGCGAAGTCCGGTTGATAGGAGTGGTGCGTTTCGCTTGCCACCTGCGGCTACCGCGGACCTTAAAAGGTGATTTGGTTTTCTTGCTGAGGGTGAGTTTATTTTCGGAACAATGGCTAGTTAACTGTCAGATGGAATAACCGCAGTGCATCATTTGATGGGTGGTGAGTGGGCGTGAATGAAGGTCGGCGAAGGAAGAACTGTAAGAATGACTGACAATTCCCTGTTTGCCAGAGAAAAGAGGGCTTGTTTGAGGCACCTCACCTTAAGCCTTTGACGTGAGACATTACCCAGCATATAGCGGGAGAATATAAAGCTCTGTTTCAGCAACGTGACCGCACACTTTCTGGATAAACTGGTCGATCAAAATGTGGGCTTTTATGTTCTGTCCCTTGCATTTGAGCACAAACTCACGCTCCAATGGAACTTTTACACCAGACTCCGCCCCAACAGCGACGCCGGTGATTCTATACAGTTTCTAATATTTCTAATATTCAAGCTACCATATGCAAGAATTGCGAATTGATAATGATAATGATAATGTTTATTCCCAACTTGTGGGTGGCATGCCGTCAGGCATGATCATAAGGTTACAGTCCGAGTATAAGCACGACTGGCGGGGATTGCAGGTACAGGGGGTTTCGGGAAAAGGGACAGCGTCATAGGCGGGGNGATGCGTCAGTTGTGAGAACGATAGGCAGTTTGGGGTTGAAGTGCGTGAGTAGAAGTTCAGACTGCAACAGCCTCTTCACTTCTTCAAACGCAAGCTGACAGTCGCGTGACCAATTCCACTGACATCCTTTGGTCAAAAGTTTGTTGAAAGGTTCGCGCAACCGATGCATAATTGGCAGGAAAGCGCTGTAATAGCTAATCAATCCCAAAAAGACTTGAGTTCAGCAACATTCGACGGTGGAGGCATCCTCACAATTGGGTTGATATTGGACGGGTCGGGTCGACGGCCATTTTTGTCGATAATAAAGCCAAGGTATTTCACAGAACTCAAGAGGAACTCACATTTTTCCGTCTTTAGCCAGAACCCATGGTCATTTATTCGCTGAAGGACAGCGTCCAATCGGGACAGAAGGTCCTCTTTAGTGGCCCGCACGACGATGATGTCGTCAAGGTATGCGGCAACTCCGGTCAGACCACACAGCATCGTGTCCATAATCTGCTGGAATATGGATGGCGCAGTTTTCACTTCGAATGGCAATTGATTGTACCGGAATAGGCCACGGTGCGTATTAATCGTCAGAAGGTGTCTGGATTCCTCTGCAACTTCAACTTGTAGGTAGGCTTCTGAAAGATCCAACTTTGCAAAATACGTGCCACCGTTCATCTTGGCAAAAATATCGTCAGGTGAGGGAAATGGATAGTGATGACTGTCCGAGGCATAATTCAAACATGTAGAGTAATCGGCACAGATACGTACGGCACCCTTTAGTTTTTTGACAACCACGATTGGTGCAGCCCATGAAAAGTAAGTCACCGGTTTCAGGACTCCGGCATCTTCAAGGCGTTTGAGTTCGGCATCGAGGATTGGTAAGACCGCGTATGGCACTGGACTTTTTGGTCTGACAACTGGCTGGACGTCCGGGTGCAAATGAAGCACTGCTTTTGCTTCGCTGAAAACGCCATCATATTTCTGTTGTAGTCGTAGGATCGCGGCATCGACTGGGTTACCCGCCCCAGACACTCTCAAGATTTGGGTTGGTTTTGATATGCATA
>SJOL01011485.1:3542-18117 GCA_004794785.1 Opisthorchis felineus | reverse complement strand
ACCTTGGTCCAGTTAACCATCCGCGAAGCAGACTGAGGTTGTATGTCCCTCGAGAGACAACGTCGGTTGGGCTGTTCTCCGACGTAACATGTCTCCATTGAGTAGATGGCGACGTATCACGAATAATTGTTAGTCGATTTACGACAAAGGTACAAAATCTAGATATGTTATGGACACTGTACAGAGCTATCGTAGAGTCAGTCCAAAAAACAGTATGCTGGAAGTAGCTTTTTTCACTTATTCCAATTAGATCTGCTACTCGGGCGGCCAAACACGCAGCTGTAAACTCTAACCTTGGTATTGAAACGGACTTGGGGGGACCACCCGCACCGCACCAGTCTCTACTGTCATTAATGCTTTCTGGTCCTCTAAGGAGAGACTAGTGTTGTATGCTGAAGTGTCTGCTAATTCTGAGTTTTGAAGCTGCTGCAAAGGCTTGTGGACGTTCTGACTGTACCCGGCCATACAATAACTGGCAACTTTCTGCCTCGCCCCAATTCCCATCGGAAAAAAGAAGTAGGGTCTTTACGGCAAATGGCTGTTTTTATCTCCCAAGCGCCGATCGAATACCCAGCGCGCTTCGGATACATCAGACCCGAGAAGGATTCCCATCTCCTCTTCAGCCGTTTCGTCAAAGGCGACCTTGTTAAGGTGTGACTATGAGCTAGCCACTTCTTTGATAGGTGGGACAGCTCTCATGGTTAAGTTGTCAGCGACAAATGCCCTGTCAATATCTATCAATATCGACTTTCATTCATTTATATAAGCCTAATGTCGTTGGATTCGGAGGTGCACTTCATGGGACCACCCAGTGTAGCAGTGGTCATGGAGGTGGGTAGCAGCCTGACCCCGTTTTTCACCAGAAGGTCCCGCTTTACCAATTTTATGCCGGACCCGGTTTCTAAAAACGCATACGTTGTCAACCCTCCTGCTGGAGTGTCAAGCGTAACAGGAATAACCCCTAGGCGTGCTGAAAGCTGACTACCTTGAGTTAAGGCGCAAAAAACCTCCACCTCTGAAGACGTCCCTGCCTTTTTTCCGGGTTTCGATGCATGCAACAATATAGATGTCGTCCCCTACAACCCGACTGGCCGCATCGAACAAATGAATCGCAATCTTTCGCCATGTGGGAGCCTCCTAAGCAACCAAAGCATGCATCATGCTCCCGTATGCGCCTCAACATATCAGGACCTTCCATAGATAGGAAGCACTAGCAGCCGGAAATTGGGTGGGGCTGTGAACATAATGGGCAAGTGCTTGGAACACTGTCTGCGTCTGGCCTTATGTTGGTTAGGAAACTCGTAAAACCATCCCGTCTAAGAACTTAGTTGGTAAAAGTTAGCGGCAAGGGAGGGCGTCTTACGTCCTCTTTACGAGCCAGTTGCCCAAACCGACTTCGTACAACCCTAAAGCGCGTGTCCACCACTGTGCCAAGTCAGTGAACGTTCGGTCCTGGCCAGTCATCGATATCTTATCTGCCATCTCAGCCCATTTGTGCTGCAATGGCGAAGGAATAGAACGCACGATTCTCCCTACAACCGCAAGTGAGTGCAAATCTGAAACGTAACGCATTTGCGTTAGCGCAATTTCACAACTTCGCATTTTTATGCAAAAATCCGACAGAGACTTGGCTGCTTCAGTGGTCTGTCGTGCCAGCCGGAACAGGCTTTCGAGCAGAGAGCGAGCAATAATATGAGGCTGACCGAAAACATTGTGTAGGATCTCTCGAGCCCTGGAGTCTGCTAGTTCCGGCGGGAGCATCACAGTCTTCCATGGCTGCCTTCGCGTCGCCTTGACAGTAGTGGATCAAATATAGGAGCCTCTGACCGGCGTCCTCCACCTTGCCTTCAATATATANGTTCACCGTGAAGCGAGCATATGCTACCACGCTATATGCGATTTCTGATGCATCACAAAATACATGAAGTTCGGCATGTGGAATACCGATAACCTCTCTAGGATTTATGCACCTGGGGAACCGCAAGTTATGGAGGCTACGAGGGTCAGATAACCAATTCTCCCAGCGAGCGCGATCGGTATCGCTTAACGGGTCGTCCCAACCAAGTCCACTTTTGCACAGAGATTGCAGTAGACACTTGCCTGGTATTAACCACGGAGAAACAAATTCCAGAAAATCATACATCGGAGATATACAGGAAAGAACGCCCCTGCGCGTTGGCGGTTTTGTCGGTAAATTAAAGGCGATCACATGTTCACCGGAGCCTGTATCCCACTGCACTCCTAGGGCACGCTCCATTAGCAGTTGGTCCGTAGTTATGTTTCTCACACCAGACGTGAGTTCGGTTGGATCAATGGTTGGCAATACCCCGCGATCATTGGTAGACCATGTCCTCATGCGGAAACCTCCCTTTGATAGTAGAGCACTAATCTCGTTAACGAAGCATTTGGCCGTTACAGAGTCCGGCAACGACTTTAAGCAGCCATCAACATATATATTATTGTCTATTGTACTGCAGGTTGAGATGGCATAACCTGAGCCAAATTTTTCAACCGTCTTTCGTAAGGCGAACGTCGCACAGAATGGGGAGGAGGTGGCGCCAAACGGGTGGGACGTCCATTGAAATTCTGTAGATTCCACAAAGAAATCATAGTTTTCCCACCACAGGAATTTTAGAGCACCTCTATCGCAGGGGTCAACCTTGACCTGCAGGAACATCTCTCCAATGTCCGCTGCCACAGCAACTTGCTCTAAACGAAAGCCGACGATAACGTTCACAAGTTTTGCGGTTAAATCAGGGCCCTGATACAGGTGATCGTTCAGGGACACACCATGACATTTGGCAGCGCAGTCGAATACAACCCGAATCTTTTCTGGCTTTTTTGGGTTGATGACCGGATGGTGTGGGAGATACCACTGCTTTGTATTTGGTGACAATTTGGGAGCATCTGCCACCCCTTCAATGTATCCTTTCTCCAGGTACGCGCGAAGCAACTTATCGTACTTTCTGCGCAAAACGTGATCCTTGCACAGTCTAGTTTTCAGACTATCAAGAGGTTTTCTAGCTACCTGAAAGTTATCTGGTAGGGGAAGTGCGTTGTCCTTCCATGGGAGTGGTAGCCGATAGTGTCCACGCACACACACCGCACCAGTCTCCGCTATCACTAATGCTTTTTCATCATCTAAAGAGAGACTAGTGTTCGATGCTGAAGTGTCTGCGAAATCTGCAACCCTGGAGCGCGTGTCCACCAACTGTGCCAAGTCAGTGAACGTTCGGTCCTGGCCAGTCATCGATATCTTATCTGCCATCTCAGCCCATTTGTGCTGCAATGGCGAAGGAATAGAACGCACGATTCTCCCTACAACCGCAAGTGAGTGCAAATCTGAAACGTAACGCATTTGCGTTAGCGCAATTTCACAACTTCGCATTTTTATGCAAAAATCCGACAGAGACTTGGCTGCTTCAGTGGTCTGTCGTGCCAGCCGGAACAGGCTTTCGAGCAGAGAGCGAGCAATAATATGAGGCTGACCGAAAACATTGTGTAGGATCTCTCGAGCCCTGGAGTCTGCTAGTTCCGGCGGGAGCATCACAGTCTTCCATGGCTGCCTTCGCGTCGCCTTGACAGTAGTGGATCAAATATAGGAGCCTCTGACCGGCGTCCTCCACCTTGCCTTCAATATATATCTCAAACTGTCGTGTGAACCTCCAGTAATGACTCGGATTACCATCAAAATATGATAGTTCCACCTTGGGTAGTTCCACAGTGGTTGTCACTGGAGTGATGGAAATGGCCGGTTTTGGCCCTGGAGATGACCCTCTGATATCATCAGCATATCCTAGAGGTCTTTCATCTATCTGTGGCTTCACGTACTGCGGTAACCGGTCAGCTGAGGTCACTGGTTCCCAGACTTCATCTGGTGAGTCCTCTTCGGCCTCTAGCTCAATTTTGGCTAACTCGGTTTTACTCTGTGCCTCTAGGAGAGCCCGCTGGAGCTCAACCTCTCGCTTAACCCGATATTCCTGGAGCTGAGCAATCCTTAATGCTTTCCTAGCTACATTACTTTTACGAGTAGATGCACAAAGGGACTTACAAGAACCGGGGCGCGAAGCAAACTGCATTGCAAATGTTTCCTCCGCAGCTTCAATAGTTTCCGCGTCCTTGGATCCTGTGTCCTTCATAATGGTTCCAAAAGTTGACATCTTTATTTCAACCAAGACGACGTAATGTCGAGTACTGTAACGAGCAAACGGTATCTTCGAGTGACGCGTAATACCAGAACCTCCGGGAAGGCAAAACAAAGTCGGAGCTGGGTTTCTATACGGTACCATTAACGTAAGACGTCAATTTACAAAAAATATACAAACCTCGACAGTAGATACCCGTCCACAACAAATGGTCCACTTGGACTACAAAGGTACGAACCAAAGGAGCAAACAGGCTCCCACGTGAGACAGTCACACGTGCGTAAGGTCGGCCACAAATGGCTGGATGACCTCAAGGCCAAATGAGTGAAGTGGTAAGGACAAACAAACGTCAGTTCATACAGACGCACTAAACACAAAAGTGGGGCGGAGGTTGCGAATTGGGACAGCGGAAACGTGGGGAATTTCAAATGTCAAATTATTGGACGATACAAACATGCTCGTATTTTTGGATAGCTTAATACAAGCTGAAGACGAAGGTCTGATATCTAGCACCGTATTCTTTGACTTTTGAAAAGTATCCGATCGAGTTCCACGCGTTCCATTGCCCCGCAAACTTGAGGGAGAAACTTTGTACACCGGATTAATGCTTTTCTGGCAATTAGAGCATTCTGAATAAGAGGCGGACTAAGCTACTCTTCTTCAGCACCGGTCTCCATTGGAGTTCTTCGCGGCTACGTCCTAGGACAACTCCTCTTTTTGATCTACGTCAATGGCCTTCCTGGTGTGCTTTCAAGTCCATGTTTACTTTTTGCGGACGACATATAACCCTTCAATTCCAACCCCAGCACACTCCAAGTTGCTGCAGAAGCTGCAAAGCAGTAGCTACTAGACTGCTCCCTTTCTCTGGATAACAAAAAGCTCCCCTGTCTATCGTTTGGAGGAGACTTGGCAAAAGCCTTTGCCACGAATGGCGAGAATGGACGAGAAAACATATCTAAGCAGGATAAGAAAACCGCCCTAGTTATTTGGCCCTCTTCAAACATTTCCTTTTGCACGTCGTTTGTTCAACATTTTTGCACGGCTAATCGGATAAACTAGCGGTGATTTCATCTAAAGCATAGTTTTAGTGGGAAACTGCGGAACGTTTTGGAAAAACTTTCATTATACTTTCTGTCTTTTGATGTTTGCTGCCGGCGTTCGTGGTTTTTCACGCTTACGCTGCAACCCATGTAGATGTCCCTTGAATGCACATTTATTTTGGCCATCGCGCTGGCATTCTTACAGCTAAGCGTTGACAGTAGGGAGGGTTGCGTTACTCTAGTTCTTTCTTGTGCTTTCCACTTAGACGGCAGTCTTTGAGTGACGGTAACCAAATTCCTTTTGGAATCTTGGGCGAATGCCTAAATCTTGTGTATCCCTCCATGTGTCCGCAAATATCCTGGTTGCTCTTGTGGACTCCAGGAAGCAGCGGGTAATATCGGTGTTCAACAGGGACCACTGATGAAGTGGTCTGCTTGTGTGGAATGGCAGCTATTTTGGCGACGTGTTTCCTGCAACGCTGTCGATTGACTGCCAAATCTATATATCATTTGGGGAGTGAAGTCGGTTTGCTGCGTAGAACTGGATGCTAAATGTATCCTTTGGGCTTGCGTGCCCTAACTGCTTTACTATGCCAGCGAAACTATCCAGCTGCTCATGCACTGTTTTTACACATAATGGCCGCGACTTCAAAATCGAAGATAGAGGCGCCCCTTGCTGTGATATATCGCACTTTGCTAGCCATACTTGGTGGGTGGGAAACTGACATATGTAACTCATGTGCATGGTTAATTTACTGCAGGGAAATAATGGCCTCAAAACAATTAAAACAGGTGCATGCGAGGCAGTCACCTGGCCTGATAGAATGCGAACTTGCAAGTACCGGCTTAGATTTTTAACGTGTGGGAATATTTGTTATTTTGCACCTAAAGTTGTTATAACAACTTGTTAATCACCTTGAATTGGTCAACCAGATGGCAGGTTGGCTTGGATCTAAGAGGCTATTTATGGGCATATGGCTTCATATCGATGGTGAATGTCACTCTGCTGCTTACGATTTTCTCACCAGTTGTGGTGGCACGTGGCGTGCATTTCATATTCACGCATGCGATAATCACTGCCGGCGAACTTCTTAATCTTGTGTTTCAGCTCTCGGCATAATGCGCACGCTTTTTCAAACGCCCGTTTGCTTTGACGAGGCGGCTATTGGTCCCGTCACGAAAGGGCACCAACCCGCGCTGTTGCGGGTGATGAACGAAAAGCGAGCAAGTAAATTAGTCAAAACGAGGATCGGTTTAGCGCTATATATCCAGGTCATGCAGAAATACCCGTGGTTATCATCCAGTGAATGGTCATCTACTGGGCCATGCTATCAAAATGAGTAATTTGGTCGGATTTATGTGGGCTGCAGTTGGAGATATTCAGCAAAAAACTACAACATGTGGAAAGTACGCGCTACCTGACTCTTTGGCTTGGGTGAAATTAGCAAAGCATTATGCCGTATCCAAACACATTTTTCGCCATCCGCCGTTGTGATGTTACTTTACCTATCTCCTTGAAGCAGCTAAACAGCATGCTCAAAAACGCAAACTGCTCAGTTTCAACGGAAGCATACCTAATCGCATATCCCATTTCCATGCTATCTGCCTCAAGGACGGTTCACAACTTGCGTTTATGTTTAAACGCTACATCAAATTTTGCCGTAAGTGGAATCAACTTTGATGACTTTGCAAACTTTTCGTCACCAAGCAAGCCCATTACTAAGCTCGGAAAACGGATCAACGGTCACCAGCGCAATGGCCAGTAACGACAACACAAATTCAATATTTAGACACTGCCGTTAAAACAGAGCTATAAGCATTGTGCGGTCAATGTTGCTAGAATGATACCGTCAGATTCCACTAAAATTGATCGTCACATTCGCAGACCTTTGTGATGCCCTGGGGACAGGCCATTTGCCGCAGTGAGGAGGACATAAAGCCCCTATCCAGCTGTGTCCGCAACGTACTGCCAAACGCCCAAAGACGTAATTTTGCACCTTAACAAAGTGGAAAACCCCTTAACACAGCCGCAAGCCAAGCGTAGATTGGTGAGGTGCGTATCGAAAGGGAACCTGCTGACTGGGTGGTCGTGCACCAGCCACGGAGACACTACAATAAAGTAGTCGTTATTGAAAAGACAAAGTCTCACCGGACATGGCGTGGCGTGTGCTGATTGTCAACAAATAGTGCACCAAACATACTGGCCACTACAAATTCCTCAAGCTTGGTGTCATCTGACAGGGATTCAAAGGTTAAATACTCAGTCATTCATAAGCGATGAATCATTCTCGCTCGATTTTACACGAACAAAATCGAGGGATTTATTTTCATTTTCCCGTATAAATCATTCCAAATGCGAGAATTAGGCAAAATGTGGAGGAGCTATCCAGTCCACGAACTCCTATTCTGTAGCCATGAACTAAAAACGCTCAGCCATAGCGGTCATTGTAAAATTGAATTCCACGTTCAAAGTTGGCTCCCCGTCCGTTTAGACGAGTCCTTATAAAACTGTGACCACACAGGGAGATGTTAAATTTTTTGAACAAATACTATAAAACTTTACAATGATGTGAAACGTTTTCCAGTTTGAAGAGCGGTTTTGGATAAATTTTGCGCTTGCTGCTTAAGAACATCAAACGCTCCCGGTCCTCTTCGGGATCTTCCTGCTACTGGGCATTCGTCCAATCAGAATGAGGATAGCGCTGCAAGCAACCCAACCGCATTGGTGGACGTCAAACAGAAATTCAACCATTAAGATGAACGGGTAAGATCGTTTTTGTGGGGACATTAAAAATTAGCCATCAATCCAGGTTGGTAAACGCCAGACTAAGGGTATTTGTTTCGGTCAAGTTTATTGTTCGGAGCAATTTGTGATGGTTTTTAAGTATAATTTGGCCGGGAGTATACGGTTGATTGGAGCTTTGCGTGAGGGTTACCAAATTTAATCTACGCACCATGAGAAGGCTTGACAATATGAATGGCATGGGAGGGTGCTAGAAAGGTGGATGTCGATACGATGAAAAACACGAGTGAATGACTTGAACTTGGACAGTGGCTGGATCCCAGTACGACGAGGTGGACTGTCTGTGAAACATTTTCTCAAAAATGTGAGAATCCACAGGACGGAATGGAAGCTTGTTTCGGAATGAGATCACAATCCAGGGAAGAAAATCCGGCGCAGCATACTGTAAATCCTTTCTGTAGTCACCAAATTAAACCGAAGCCTTATAATTTGGATCTGTGAAATTCCCGAGTCTCTAAGAACGGCGTAAAAATGTCATAAATCTGCTTTTGGGGTGCGGGGTGTTATATTTTCATGCAGTTATTATTGGCCTTATGGTTTGAAGGATGTTTGAATAAAAAAGTCCGAATAGTTACACCAGAGAAATCCATGCACCAAGGAACAGAAGTTTCCTGCGGCTAACTCCGAATAACAAATTGTGCCAATGCAAATAGTGTGAAATTAAAATTTTTATCCAAGTTTAGCGAATATTGCTGTTCAGTGAGGTGTATATTAAATATTTGTTTTAACAACGTGGTAATAAGGACCGCGAGATGGTTCAACCAATCGCAGAATTAGTACCCCATAGCAGAAACATGAGTTGACATCTCTGACAGTTTTGTACATTTTTTAAGCTGAAAAAATCCCCCATATTCCTCCAAAGCCGTGGTTATTATTGCTGCAATATTTCTTTGCTTGCTCTCTGTTTAGACAAAACAAATTTACCGCAAGAGGCTTGCGATTGGGTGGTGTTATTGAGGTGTCAAGACTTTCACATCTGTCTAAAACCGTCACATTTTCACCATGGCAAAATTTGGGTGGATGTCAGGTTATTTTTTGTTTCTCAGAATGATTGCTACAGTTATAGGCCCACTTAATCTTGCAGGAACGCCTTCACAAACTTCAGCTGGTGTACGCATGCAGATCAACTTCATAATAGCATTGACTACCAGACATTTTAGCCACGTTCGACATCAATACGCTAACCGTTGTCAATTGGATTGCGGTTCGTTTATGGCGTTCACTACTTAATGCTTGAGCCTACGATTCAGCCTTGTTTCAACTCATGTTATCAATGCGTCTACATTGAATGTTTTATTCGTGGCAAGTTTGTTACAACACACTGTTATCTTCTGCCATTATTTTTATCTCCAAGTAAGTTCATACAGGAAGGTGGACAGATATTCCGGTTTCTTGTCGCCACTTTGATTGCCCTTCAACAACTGACTTGTGATGAATTTATAAATATTTTACCAAGTATTGTCGGTAAGGAACCACTTAAATTCAAGCGATAACCGTTGCGTTATTTGTTCAGTGGAAAAATAGCCACGGCAGACCTTTTTAGCCTCACACCCCTAAAACTTATCGGCGCTTCTTTAGAGTAAGTGATTAGTTGACAGAATGACACCGTTTTTAACAGATAACCAGAGTGTGATTTACGTCTTGCACATGATCAACCATGACAAATCTACAAGCTGGCAACAAGCACACTGTTTAACCGTCGTGCAGCCGTCCAGAATTGGGGATAAACTTTAAATAACCATGTAAAGAGTGCGCACTTGTCACAAAATTCATGCCATGGTAAACCCTACTGTTTTACAGGTCAAATTGTATGCTATTAGTGTCAAACACCAGAAAAGCTTAAAGGTTATGTCTAGTATGCCAGGGAAAATTCTTTACCGCTCAAAGGCCAACCATGCGCACCAATGCTAAAACCACTTTTTAAACATGGGTTAACGGGCTGGTGGTTGTGAATAAAAATTGTGCTAGCTTCACAAGTAATCGTTATATTACTACAGTTGTCGCATGAAATGGAAGGCCAAAAACATTGCGGCGATAGCTTTTGTGTGCCAACCAAAAATGTAACAGCGTTACACTTGCCTGAGTTTGAACATATTTACGTCGGCCATTGTTTCTCTTAACAATTATTGTCACTTTTGGTGTTGTAAACACTTTCACCTTGTTGGTCGACTTGTCTTACGTACGTCAACATCAGTCTTTATCACGCACACATCAAACCGGTGGCTAAAAGAGCATCTGACAGATCAGATACGACGACAAAAATTTGTGCCTCATCAAACACAGCAAACTGCGCGCCAATTGGGACTCCACCAAGACTCACCGTTAGGGCCGATCGCCACTTGATTAAAATAATACAGCTCCATGGAGCCATTCCAGTGTAGGACCACCGGAAACTTTAAAACTTTATTAAACACGCCAGTAAATGTTATTTCGTCGCAGCCTATTCAAATTAGGCCACCAGGGATTATTTAACACCTCAACCTACCCCAAAGCGTTCGCTTGCGATTCGCTGGCGTACGCACATAGCAGGCACTCTCTAACTCTCCTTCAGAAACGCACATTTAGAATGTCGTGAAAGCCCTTCTAACCGGAGTGCTCCGTAAGCGTTTCCTTATCTGTCGAAATAGTTCCGGCGAAAGACCCTAACACAAAGGGCACAGTCCGGATCCGTTACCTGCTAAGCTGTGAGGAAGTGACCAACAAAAATGAAAAACATGGCGCACGAAGAAATTAAATGCCAAGAAACGATGGAAGAAAAAGGCGGAAAGAAAAATGAAAAAGCTAAAGATAGGCGCAAACAGAATATTTCTTCAAAAAAAACTCCCCCCTCAGCCCATTTATCTTCACACAAAACTATATGGCGTCCACCGACTTACGGCATAACTGCTCTACTTTCAGAGTTTTGGAAAATCTCCGGCGAACCATGAACTAATTTCAGAGTCGACGCATCTCATCAAGAATTGCTTCGCCCCACTGTATCGGGTAAAATCCTATGAAACCCTTTGTACCCAGCCAAAAGCGAGACTCATTTCATGCACACAGGTTTCAGAAGCAAGCTCAGGATTAGATACATTGGTGGATACATTGTAAACTCTGGGTATATGTGAGAGTAGCAAGCCAAAGGCCCATAATCACGGATCGTCAGATTACCTCTCTTGGCCTAAGTCGTATGGCGGCTAACTGGAAGGAAATGTGTGATCCTAGCCCTGAGGTGCTGGACGGAAGAGAAATTGGACAAACGAGACATGTGTCCGAAGATCTACATACAGCTAGACACTTTTCAGACAAACAGCACATCTATAAATACCAGTGAAGTTAGTTGTCATTCCACTTTAACTAGTGACAGGCTTGATCATGTAAAACGAACAGAGATTGGAAGTCTCCACTGATTTTTCGTTTAAAAACGCGAAACAAGAGGGAAACAGCGGATTTGGGGGACGTCACTCAGAGTGGTAAGACCACTGCCGAATGAAAAATTCCCGCGTGAAAGTGACGTAGTGCACCGGAGAGGAACCTTGCCTGAGTGACCACTAGGCTGGGAATGGTTTGAGCGTGAAGAAACCGCGCTGAAGTGGTTTGGTAAAAGACAGTAGGCCTAGGCAAGGCGCCCACTCATGTGTGGGCTTTTCAAACCAAACGGATAAGAAAGGGTTGACCCTCCGTGTTGGATATGTCGCGGGAAGGGTGTGCTTACTTTTTAGACCATCACTGGACATTCTCCGGTATAGTCCCATCACAATTCAGCCAAGGCAGCCAGACAATACAAGCGCTCCATGGGAAACCGAGTAAAACAGTAACAGGTGGCAAAAAGAGCCTTGGCCCGTAAGGGAGGAAAATGATAGGATAAATTGACAAATCTGGTGAGATTTTCGAGCAGTGAAGTTATATCCACTAGAGAGAGAGGTTCGGCGTGATCCGTAACCGAAGACATTCTTTGAGGTCAAAAGGGGGTGTGGTCTGGAAGCTGGAAGGTGACGACAGAATGAAGAACCAGTCACCTGGGTTAATGGACAACATGCGTCAGAATATGTAGAGGTGAGTAAATGATGGCTGGCCCGGAACAATCGGCAGTAATTGTCCGTTGCTGAATGGAGAAGCCGTGGATCTCTGTGCCTTGCTTGAGATCATCAGCGGAGAGAAGGTCGGTTAAGGTTAGGAAGGGGACATATAGAAGCGAGGCAAGGGGAATAGTGGAGATCCACCGACTTTCCCTTGGGGTGCACTACAATGGACATGGATCTGACGGGAAACCTCCCAGCACGCCCTTATCCTAGGGTACTAGTCACGAATGGGCGAGGCCAACGGGCTGCTTAGCAGGCCAAGAAGGCCTTAGGTCGCCAAAACTTCACCAAATTATGTTGTGCGAGTTTGAGTCGTATGCTCCCTAAAAATGGAAATTTTGGATTTATTGTGCAATACTTGAGATAGTGGAAAATGTTGTTTGAATCATTGTTGCGAGCGGGAGCTAAAGGGAAAACCGGCTGGAACGAACGTAACGGGAATTCTTAATTAAGGGGTGTCGCAAGACTCAGCTGAAGAGCACATGCATTTGTTTGCAGGAGGTGAATGTGAGGCTTATCAATCTATATTTATTAGAGCCATTAGGGCGTGCAAACACACGATCCTAAGGGGAGGTAAGTAAGAGGGTGGGATAATGTATGGGAGTGCAAGGGCTGCTAGGCTCTCTTTAAGGATCCCGGGTTAGTTTCCTTCGTTTCCAGGGCGCAACCTGAGGGCAAAGTGCAGCAACTGGTTCTTCACATCATGCTTAAAATAGGACACGGGATGGAGGGATATATCATGAGGGGGTGGGGAACAAATGTGTGTTCAGAAATATAAGCGGGTGTGCTGGGTGGTGCAAAAACGCTCTGACACCATGCAGCAGTTGTGCCGCAGGTTTAAAGGACAGGACCCCGCCATTTATTCATTAGTTTTTAACGTGTGAACATGTTTTCCAACTGAGTTTTGAGTAGGCTCAAAATTGGCGCTTCACTGGTTGTGAGCTTACTGTTTGAGCATTTAACTGACATTCTCTGGATGAAAACATTATAATTCGGGTGATAAGCTTAGCGGAAACATGAGCGGAGATCAACGAGTGGTGAGCATTCATGCCTACTGGCCCTACGCTAAGAGATGTAACTGCTACGACCAGTCATGGGCAAGCTGGGAGAGTGGTTGGAGGACAATGCGCCTTCCTCGAGATTTGACAAGCAGTGGGGTAACAAAGACCGATTATGAATAGCCATTTCGGGGATAGCCAAACGGCCATGCATTAGGAGAACCAGCTCTGAACGTAACTGGACTACACAAATGCCAATGGAATAGCTGTTTTCGTTGAGGCGGATTTAATTGGTTGTTCTTCATTTGCCCTTGAGAGATGGGTTCTGTTTTTAGTATCGCTTTTTGGCCCGCCTAGAACTTTCCACGTGAGCTTTATATACAGCCCGTTTTCGGCTGAACATGACATGCTAGTACGCGTCAGCGATCAATAAATCAGCTAGTTCGCACGTTCATTGACTTTTCTTGCTTGGCTAAGAACATCAGGCTATCAAGTGGCTATCCAGGCTCGGGTTCACGGTATTAAGACGGCATTGAGAAGGCTGTGGTCCACAACAAGTTGGCGACGGAAACAATTGGAAATCGAACTTCACAATGCCACTTTCACATGAAGAACTGATTTTGATTCTGCAACAGCAGCAGGAAAAATTTGAAAAGTCTCAGTTGAGGTTAGTCGAAGCAATCCTTCGCAAATTGGAAGTTTGAAGCCCAGCCACCACTGAATCGAAGAAATCCTCTGTTAACCCTGTTGCGAACAGTATAGCCGAGTTTCACTATGATGCAGAATCCAATTTCACCTTCAAATCTTGGTTCCGAAGATACGAAGACATTTTTTGGACGAAATTTGCGGATCTGGATGATGGTTGGAAATCACGACTGTTACTCCGGGAGCTCGGGACAAGCCAGCATGACAAATTTATCAATTTTATTCTCCCCAAACCCCCAAAAGACTTGTCCTCTGATGAACTTGTGCAACTTTTGAATGATATTTTTTGCGAACCGTCTTCTCTGCTGAACCTTCGCTACAACTGCCTGAAGATGGTTAAATCGGATAGTGATTACTACCTTACGTATGCAAGCGTAGTGAATCGACAGTGCGAAAGATTCAAACTCAGGGCCGTGACAGAGACTCAATTTAAATGTCTCTTCTTTATCTGTGGGCTACAGTCACCACGAGATGCCGATATCAGAACTCGATTGCTGAACACGATTGAACAGGATCCATCAGTGAACCTCCAAACGGTTACCACAGAGTGCCAAAGTCTGCTTAGTCTCGAGCACGACACAGCCGTGATAGAACGCAATAATCTATCTCAGTCTGATTGTAACGAGCAAACGGTATCTTCGAGTGACGTGTAATACCAGAACCTCCGGGAAGGCAAAACAAAGTCGGGGCTGGGTTTCTATTTGGTACTAGTAACGTAAGACGTCAATTTACAAAAAATATACAAACCTCGACAGTAGATACTCGTCCACAACAAATGGTCCACTTGGACTACAAAGGTACGAACCAAAGGAGCAAACAGGCT
>SJOL01011467.1:0-17586 GCA_004794785.1 Opisthorchis felineus | reverse complement strand
ATTAAGCACCAGAAGAATCTAACGGAATGGAAAATAATGCAAGGAACCTAGAAATTTCAGCAAGGTAAGTCGTGCAGCGGGTCATATAGGCGGTGCTGTTTTCAGTGGGTAAAAAACCTCATTGTTGGACTCTAGAGGTATTATTTGGGTACACTTTTGCCCACACTTCCTCAGCCTTTTCCCCAAAGTTTCACATAAACCTACAACTGTGGGCATAAGATCAAATTACAGTAACTACGTTTTGTTCGATTTCAGGTGAAATAACTTAACACTTTCCGTCTTTGATGTCGTCTCTCCTTTTACCTTGTGCCTATTTCAACTTTTCGCCGTTTCTCTATGGCGTGGAAAGCTCACCGACCCTGCATGCATCCCAAATGGTTTCCCACTCTTTGTTTTACTCAGAAAAATCTTAATTTTTGCTCGCTTTACCCGAGTGACCGCTTGCCGTTGTACATACTCGGCAAGTTTTGTTGTCTGTAAATGCTGAGCTATTTTGAGAGTACAGTAAATAATTATTAAATTTCCTTTTGTATTTTTCGTGACAAATTTTCTCAAAGTTTGTTGGACAGCACTTCGTCTAAATTAGAAATAAGAACATTTTACTGAGATGCGAGCGTTTCAACTGACAGAACACCGCTATAAGTCCAAGCCTACCCTGCAAATCGGAATGACACCCAGGCGCTGGCAATACTTTAAGGGAACAAGAAATATAAACGACGTTTTCAAATGCGTTCTGGTGAACAAGATAAATCAGCGACTAAATAGAGGGAAAAACTCATAAGCGCATGTAGTGATTTCTGCTGCTCGATGTCATATATCTGCAAACTACCCACAGGTTGTGCGCAAGCCACTGCAATTGACAGCACGTTCTTCAGAGGGGCTAGGAAGAAAGGAGGTCTAAACAAAAGACATACAGGCCTTCAGACTCAGTGCTGGCTTATATAAGGCAAAAGGTGGATAGACCACTAACCTAGAGCTAACTTGAGAGGATGGAGATCATCGGTCCGCACATAGTATCTTGATGGCAAACACTTCCTTACATACCGTAACCACCACCAGCCTTCGGTCACGCGTGATGGAACAGAAGTGAAACGATTAATCACTTTCCAATCCATAGTTGCTATCCATTTAGGCGGAATGTTGCACAAAAATTTAATTGTCTCAAAACGCGTGCTCCAGAGGCACTGGTGGGGAAGCCAGATGTGTACATTCTCTTGCGTCTAGCAAAGCCCTGAAGCATTTTTCAAACCGTACTCTAGCTTAGGTAATTTATTCTGGGAATTCACTTTTTTGTTGCCGACTAAACACGCTGGTTTTCACTTTGTGCGGACCGAAGTAAATTCTCAGAACCAGCCTTCTACCACGGTGAATAGTGGTAGAAGATTCGTACCCCGTTGCCGTACAACAAAATAAAGCCACCTAGATCATCGTGCTTCTGAAGTTTGAGGGCTATCGTGCTGGGGCAGAACACAAATAAACATGCCATTTTTGTTGTTGTTCAATTGACTCAAAAGGCTCAAAAGACGTTCACCATTCTACGGATGATTCGGTGCACCTTCTCAAGTAGTACCCGCAAGGAATCCCAAATGCCCTATGGGGCCTACGTCAGACTGCTTCTTGAATATGCCAACCAAGCTGTCTACTCAGAACGCAAGAAGGACGTAACTCTAATTGAGCGTGTCCAAAGAGCTGCTACAAAAATGATTGCCGGCCTTAAATCCGTGGGCTATGAAACGAGTCTTGCGGTGCTTGACCTCTTTCCACTGGAGTATCTTCGCCTCTCAGGAGACCTAATACTTACTTATGCCCTGTTTGAACAAGGTTTTGCGAACAGGATTTTCACTGTTGATCCGCGCGCCATACGGCGAGGACGTGGTAAGAAGTTTTTCAAGCTCGAGGCGCACACTTTTTTTGGGCAAATGTTTTCTCATTTCGGGCAGTTGCTGCGTAGAATAGCCTTCTTCCGACAGTTGTCCATGCTCCATCTAGTATCTGCTTCAAAACACTATTAAACGCTTTTTTGTGTGTGTTTGCGCTGAGACCTTAAAGAGCAGTGCTACAACCTTTTTCGCTTGTGCCTCTCAGGTGAACGGCAGCCACTAAACGACAAGAACAAACCCGACCCGCTAAGCTTGGGCAAAAGCTTCGATCGTGTGTATCAATCCATGAATCCGTGAGTTTTAAGATGGTTAACCGGCAAGAAGAGGCATGTTTGAGCACCGCAGGATAAAAAAACAAAAATGCTTACCGTGTGCATTCTCGGTTTTTATCATGGACGTTGAGCACAATGCGGTGTCAGCTACTTCGTTTTTGGATACATTCATTTCTAGCTCCTAAGCATGTCAGCTTTGAGACCCTGACCATTTACTGTGGGGGCATAAAATCTGCATTTGGCCGGATGACAGTGGTTGGCCTGTCGCCCTAGATGATGCCTACCAACAAGTAGCCAGTGCGGGCCCAAGTCGATAACGCACCTAAGTTGTTTTGGAGTCTCTAGCAGTTTTACTATACGCAGGATTCTTGAGGAGTGAGGCACACTGTCTATGTACAGACGACATCGTTTACTTACAGTAGGAACAACAAATGCCCTGTATCATGCATTTTAACGCCTTTGTGGAAGAGGCAGCGAATCTTATCCACCAAACCCAAAATACGTCTGCCTAGCTGCTGATGCTTTCGTCAGCTGTCAATTGCCTTATGTACGGCCACGAGAAAAATTTTAGTTTACAGAGAGAAATTTTCCTGGGATTCGAGTATCGCCTCTCGGTTTTCTGGTCTACCAGCTTCCTGGTCGCAGCGTCAGCGAAACCTGGCACAAACTTAATCGCCCTACAAGACTGTAGTGCAAAAATGGGGATCCAGCACCTAACCCCATGAAGACTGTTTTGTGACAAAACGACCGCTACGTGAATAAGAGGCACCGACCTACGAATCCCAAGTATTGGTCTCAATCAATTCTCAATAATAAATGTCGCAAAAGCCTTCGTGGGAGTACCTTCCTTCAAAGTTTTTCTAAGTCCATGGTCGTGAAACAATGTTGGTTACACTTGCTCTACAAGATACCGCGCAACAATTTTAGTTGCAATGCATATAACCTGTTTTATCTTTTTGACGGACTTCAAGCCGTAACCTTTAACCTAAGCTGCCTTTTTTTCCGGATGCGGTTTTTGTTTATTATGAGGGAATCTGGGTTTTACTCTTTGCTTTGAAGCTGGAAGCATCCAGACTAGGGATTAAACGTACCTTTCGTGATTGAAGTCTTATCTACATTGAAATGTATTTTTCTCCATGATACTCGGTGTGTTGCAAAATGCTTGTGTTGAAAAAGCTGTGTTCATCCAGAGACCACCATTGCCTATTCACATCCTTATCGAAAAGCTCGAAAACCCGAGCTTGCTGTCACGATGTTTGCCTGGTCGGCTCGGTCACAACCAAAGAATTTGTTTCACAACTGGCCCTCTGGTAGATGGTCCGTACGAGGTAAATATAAGTTATACGCACGTTTCCGGGTTGTGCGTTCATACAGCTTACATGAATACAGGCAACATTGACCTTGATATTAACATTTGGTATGTTGGGTCAAATTGACCGGATTCCTGAAAAAGCGGTTTTCACTTAACTTGCGTTTTTGCATTCTGTCTTTATGTATATCATATTGTAACCACCCTTTATTCCAGGAAGGAAAAGAACAGACTGTGTGTATGCCAACGGACGTGTGAAGCCATTCGCATGGATTTTATTGAAGCATCCGGCATGGTGCCCGAAAGTGGAGAAATGCACAGAATTTAGGTCTTGAGCTTTACGAATAAGTTGCTGAATTGCATTACTGACATTTGTTGAGACGGAACTGTAGCTGCCAGTGTTCAAGACACGTCCTTTTCGTTGCTTCAGATGACAAACTATCGTGTGGGAATACATCCTGAATCCCTCGTCTGTACCGACTTTCGTAAGTCATCTTCCGTCCTGTATTTTTTGCTTTGTCTAATTATGACAGTGGTATCGAGTCAGCCGAGTGCATTTCGGATCAATTTTCAATCTCTTCTGTCAGGAAGGGAAGCTTTCTGGTTATTATTCAACCCCTTTGTAATGATTCAAGCAGACTTAAATGTGGCCATTATATAGTGATCCTATATTGCCCGTGGAAGGCCCCTTGGATAAAGTGCTTGTAAAACGGCTTCTGATAAAGCCACAAGACAACTCAACATGTGCGTAAGCCTAGAATCTAATGAGTGAATAAGTGATCGTTCTGGTGAAAGAACAGGAGAAGGTATAAGGCATCGAAATTATTTCACAGGCTACTTAGAAACCTGTATCGTGCATTTCCACCCACGTCTTGAATAAAAGGGAGCCATTTCGCACTCCTGTACTTAAAGTGAATAAAAAAGCAGACAAAGTTTAAGATTAAGCCGCAGCTTTGTCATATGATCCCGAAAACTTCAACCGTTGGGACAAACCTGATTGCTTTAGTTTGTTTCTTTAGTTCGCAAGAAGAGCTTCAGGGCTATGGTTACCATCAGAATAATGCTCAGAGAATAGTGGGGGCGTGAACTTCGAGCACTCTGTACGATCAAGCTACGACAGTGTGCGTCCAGCTTCAGGGTGCCTATGTAGGGCCACTTCCTTTTCCTTCAACCAACTTTGTTTACTTTGTCTAATACATCCGTGCTCACCAGGTCACGCGACTCATTCGTTCCGCAAACGCACAAACCACGCGACAAAACCCTGTCTCGGTCGCAAGCTAGACCCACAAGTCAGTTCCCGGCTTATACGCTTCGGGACGATTCTATGTACTACACACACGTCAAACCTTCCTTCATATAGGGAGACAACACAGTCACCATACACATACTCACGCGCGCAAGGGGCAGGATTCAATCAAACTCCACAAGTCCACGGTCAATTACGGAATACTTGTAGCAGCCGCACTGCGAGGGAAACACGCTCCCTCGTCCTGACTTTCACTCAGGAACTCTCACGAGGTATCCACAAACGATAAGTTCACTTTTGACTTACTCCACTTTTTGCATTGCATTTATTTAATACATGGTGCAACTCGCCGCTGTAAACCACTGTAGACCATAGCAAAAAGGGTTACTAATGCACATAACTTCTGAATTTTATGATGCTTATCATAAACTGTGCACTAATAGGATAACACAAAGCATCTGCATCTTGAAGGGGGTGCATCACATTTAACTTCTCGCCCAAGGGAGTAACGAAAGAAAATCGACGCCAAATCGGTCGAAAACGATATCGTGAAGGGATTTTTGCTAGGGTTGGTACCGTATAATTATCTTATTATCTTATCTTGTTGCGTTATTATTGCCTTATTAACTTATCTTCTTATTATGTTTGCTCCAAACCAAGTAAAAATATATCAGTTTTCGATGCCACCTATTGCGAACTCCGCTGTTGCCACTGTGGGAGTTTTAGCTTTTTATATATGGACTGTTGCAAAGAGAGCGGACTGGCCTCGAAGCCGTTACAATTTTAAATGCTGTCCTACTAGATGCATATCAGATGCGTATAAATCGTGATATATTCTATGGTTGGCTTGCCCCTGTGCCCTACAAAATTTGGAACTCTGCCCCAAATGAATCACTGCTAAAGGTCGACAGAGTTCTCCCGCTAGCATATCAACCATCATTAATGCCGTCTGCCATCAAAAGCAGTCTGAACCATTTGGTTTGAGCAAAAGACCAAACAAATGCCTAGTGATTTGCACTTGTTTTCGGAACAGCACATCACAGCACACATCAGCCGGTGGACTGCTTAGTGGTTGAATTCTCCAATTCACCAATTCGCTAGGAATCTGTCTGCATGGGCAAAACTCAACCCGCTTCTCCTAAAAACGGGGTTGAAAGATCGATAATCGACAACAATGCTTTTGCACCTAAATGTCCACATGGTGGTCTTTGGAACGCCACAAGAAGTAGGAATATTCAGCAATTATACATGGTGGAAACGCGCAGCTGATCCCGAAATACTTCCAATTCGACCAAAAAACTACTTTTAAAACCAGATGGCCAAGTGCTGTCGTATTGAGGATTTCTGGGCCCTCAAAGAAGCCTCCAAAATGTGTACGCAAGACGAACACAATTTATTGGAACAATAAACCATCAGACCCATTTTCTTGTGCGGATCCGTCCTTCGTGTGCTTCCAGCCTCCTGCCCAAAGGTAGCTGATTCCATCGACGGAACACACATTGGTAGTTGCCGTGGGGACTTCAGCGGACAATGACCCAATGATCGCCGGGTTCTGTTGGCTGCATAGAGAACGGTTTTGTATAATGAAAAAAACACGTGAGAATAAAGCCAACACGAGAAAGAGGTCACTAAAATTGGGAACAACTGTCTAAATGTGCCTGCACATAGTCTGTTTCAAGTTGTTTGTTGATCATTTGGAAGAACGACACTTGAACCTCGGGCATTAGGTAGAAAAAGCAAGATAACTGTAGTTTGTGTCAACATTCAACATATTCAAGAGAAATTTCAGTCAACGGACGCGCTTGCCAATCAACCGCAAGAAAATCCTCGTAACTGATAGGCTCTGGCTTACCCCAAGCCTAGTAATTGGGACTCATCTTACTAGAATACTGGGTACTTTGCATGGAACTCCAGACACTAAAGTGGAAGAGATTGTCTACCAAGTTTTTACTTATTTCTGGGGAATGCGCTCACAACACCTGAGATTAGTACGCCCGCGAGAAAAATTTCATGTTGGAAAATTTATGGGGCAACGTGAGATGTCTTCCAGAACAACTTCGTTGGTACAACAGTGACAACACCTCTGTTGAACCAGAATGTTGCATTTTCTTATGAAGATTTTGAACCTATCGTTGAACGGACTGGCAGCACATGCCACCACAACGTTTGACAGGGGGCGGCTGTACAGGATTATTTAAGAAAAGTTAAGCTTTTTGTATTTAGAAGTTTAGTTTAGTTTAGAAGCTCGACCTACTCTTCTTCGGCAACCTGGCTTCATTAGAGTACATCGAGGCTCCGTTTTGGGAGAACTTGCTGATTCTCTCTTTTCACTCATATTGTGTACAACTTCATTCCCCGTTTTGTTGTTTCCGTTCTGTGCTATAGCGCCATCATACGCTTTGTCTAAACCGACATGTGGGTTCCACTACATTACCTTTAGTCGGTGTGAACCTTGGAATCCCGTTAAGAATTAACAGTTCTTAAACCGGTGCATACAAGCCGGCGTAACCCCACGATTTGAGGTTTGCAAAATTCTGTTATTTTATTATTGTATTCATAGTACCGCATTTGTTGATAAACCTCTATTTGTGCGATTTGGCTTTTGGGGTTTCGCGCGTAACTCAACGTGGCCCAATTGATTACTGGAAACAAGCTATAGTACTCAAATCTGAGTATCCCGTGGATTGATAAATGTATACCCGAATCGGGATTTTGAAATTTTTGAAACCAGTATGACCCGATCACAAAGTGGTCAGATGCTTCAGACTTTATTGAACCCAGAATTCCAAACTTTGATGAACAATATTTCCGATAACATTGTTCACCGTAACATTTGTGTTTCTCACCCTACTTTACTATCCCGACTTCCTCCCCCTATGATAAGCATGGCTAGTAGCCTAGGGCCCAGCAAGCGTACAGGTAGATATTCTACGAAAACTAAGCAAAAAAATGAGATGCTGGAGGAAGAATTCGTGATAGGGATGAAGGCTTTAGGGATAAGAAGGCAGACGCTGGCCTCTCAAAATCAGATGGTGTTGGGTTGTGAGCCCTCTGACCAAGAAAGGCCGACATCAGGCGAGCATGTACGCGGGTTTTACCTATTTAACAGAACGTTGAGAAATTTATTGTGTAAATTAACCTAAGGAAAGCGGGATGCCCACAATTGTTTACAAATCTGCGTAAAAAAGGTATCGCCCTGAGATTTGAACCGCGGCACACAAAACGGACGGCCCGCAAGTTGATTACTACACCATTGCTCTAGCTGCCAGTCTGCCGAAACTAGATCTGGATAAGTTTAACGGGAACCCGATGGGATTTTGGAAGTTTATGAAAACGTTTTTTAATTGAGTATAGCTGATCGACTCTCTGACGATAACAGCAGATTAACATACTTCCAACATTATTCCCGTGGGGAAGCGAAATAAGCCATCTAGCACTGCGCGTTCAATCCTGGCAAAGTAGGCTATCAAAAGGCCATGGATATCCTCAGGACGCGATTCGGCAAGCCACACAATATAACACAGTCGCTCACGGATAAACTGCTGGTTGGTGGGCTCATTTCTCTTTGAGGCGTCTATGCCTTAAGAAGATTGATTACGAAGATGGTTAGCTGTGAGCTGGCACTCCAACAGACGCAGTATATTGTGGACTTGGATTGCTCAATGAATCTGAAGCGCACAGTGGGACGTCTACCTAGGCGTTCGCAACCTGCCGACGACATACTGCTTTCGGTTTCAGGGCCGAAATTCGAACATTTAGTATCCTTCCTTAACAAATGTCTCTGCTGTCTAAAACTGCAACGGAATTATTGCCAAATTTGGACAACATGCTAACCAATTGGACATAGCAGGTTCGGAGCGCCCACCTTCCGGAAAAGTCCACTTCATGGCTATGAAAACGAGTACTGCTTGACTTCACTGTTCATAGGCTCATAAAAGTTTTGACTATGAAACGTTTGCTAACCTCTCTTAAGCTAAGAAGCCGGATGGACCGGATTGCCTCGATACATGCTTCAGCTGCCTGGAACCTAACTATAGAGCCTTTAAGTGTTGTGTCTCCACACGTTGTGACGTCTCAAACTGCAAAGACATGGCCGTCTGCTTTATGACACGGTGGATCAAGAGGAGGGTGATGAAAGGTGCCAACGGCAACTCAGCGGCAGTTAGGGGTCTTAACAGTTACCTTGGGTTTGTTGCGGTTGGGCTGGTTAGAGCAAAAGGCACTGTATTAACTCATGCCCTGATGACCAACGGTTCTAACACTATCCTACCAACCTCCGACGTAGCAAAGTAGCTTGGGGTAGAAGGGGAACCAACGCGCGTAGAAGCACCATCGGTTAATGGCACCGACATCGAGGACACCATGACAGTCAGCTTTAGCCTACAGCCTTTGCGTGAGGGATATGTTTTGAACGTTGACTGTACCCACACTACTGGGTCGCTTCCCATCACCAAGGTTTCAATCCCGGATGATTTGCTGCGAAGGAAATAGACGCATCTCGTGGATGTTCGTCCAGCACGAATTTCTGGAAATAACGTCTCGATTTTGACAGGACTGATGTACCAGAGGTCCACTGGGACATCTGGATTCTCCGAAACATCTCTGCACATATCTAACGTTCTTGGGATGGGCTATTTTCGGAACGGCCACCTCTGTGGGACCAAAACGAATGTTACGAAGCTGCCTCGGTACGGAACCCAGTGTTAAGGATCACATACTGAGAATGTTTGAATCGTATTTCAACAAGGTAAAGGCAACAAGGAGTTCACAAAAGCCACTGAGCAGTCTGTCAGCTTGATGGACGGCCACTGTCAGGTGCCGTCGTCTCAGACGTTAGAATGGCAGAACCCACCTAGTAACTTGTCAATAGCGAAAAATCGCCTCAGTTATCTGAAAGATGGCTTGTTAAAGCATGATAACCTCCTTAGGGAGTACACCAATATTCTATCTACCTACGAAACGAAAGGGCAATGTAAGCTGATTGCTAGTTGGTTTAACAGAAGGCTTGCACTTCTCCTGCATAATCCTGTTTTCAACCATCAAAAGCCTGGGGAGGTCCGTATTGTTTTCGGCTGCGCCGCGAAAAGTCAAGGTTTTTCCATTATTGGTTGCCTATTTTCCGGATCTGACCTTCTTAGTGACATTAACGGCTTTTGACCCCGTTTCCCACCCCACGAAATTGATTTGTTTGCAGATATGGAAGAGATATTTTTACAAGTACGCTTACCACAGAGGATGGCGCAGCCTTCAGTTTTCTGTGATGCACTGGCGTCAATGTGGAGAAATCCTCAGACGTCTATATATATACAGTGAGATTCCTAACCCTCCACTACCATCATAAAATACTAAAGCCTAAAGGATTTTTCGCCCTGCACCACTTGTTGATTGGAGCTGATAGCAGTGCTCGGGGACTGGTGACCAGTTCTCTTACGTTCACTTTCTCCCAGATCATTGTACCGTCCGACTCACAAAATAAATTCCAGAAAAACTAGTCCATCATCTCGGAAGCTCTATTCTCGTCAGTCCTTGTTTGTTTGATTTTCCTAACCACATAACACCTCTTAACGATTTTCTCTAGGCCTCTTGTACGATAATAGCAATCTCAACCCGTGCTTTGTCGCTAGCCTGCTAAGTACCAATCTACCCCTGTCCTGTCTCATTTAAGCACTGGTTGTCACCACACTAATGGTGATAAAAGCTAAGTTTTTTCCTCTCCATAGATGGGCTTCACCATATCTGATGCCTCCTCAAACTCACCAAGCTTTACTGATCTCATCCTATTCCCTCGTCTTCCCAATCTTCGACCTTCGGTAATACCTTCGGATGCCCATTTTGGCCGTTATCCACTCCACCTAGCCTGTGATTCACATCTACATAGATCCCAATACGGACCAGAAAATGCCCGCGATCTTACATTGGCTTCGTTCTAACTCCGCGGATTCCCTTGGCCAACTCAGAATATTCCGCTGCAGAACACACTGCACATCCCAGTTCGATCATTTCAAACATGACGTCGGTTAAGGGGCTGTCCAGAAACCGAAGTATGTCAATGCAATGATGTCATGGTACTTCCATGCCCAGTTTGACAGCACACCTGCAACTATTCTCTCCCTACTCTTGACTGTACACTCTTGCTCACTTTCTCCTTTACCTGCAAATAAGAACAGACTTCATCTGACCCAGCCGTCTCCGGGGCGTGTTCATTCTACTCTGCTGGACCTCTCGTTGGGATTTAACCATCTCGGTGGACTTTTAGTTTGTGGTGTCAACAACTCCAATAATTGTTTGTACAGTTCGCGTTCGCGACTTAACACTTATTGAGCATGCACGAAAATGTTTGCCATCCTTAAATCCGTCGATTGTGAAGCGCCGTGCTTGACCTTTTTCCTCTGGAGTATCGTCAACTCCGATGGGACCAAATACTTACTTATACCTTGTTTGAACAGGGTTCTGCCAGCTGGTTTTTCTATGATGACCTAGCTAACGCACGGCGGGGACATGGAAAGATTTTCAAGCTTGGAGCGAATGCTTTTATTGGACAACAATCTTTCTCATTTCGGGTAGTTGGTGCGTGGAATAGCCTTCCTCCGACGGTTGTTGACGCTGCATCAGTTAACAAGTTCAAATCACTTTTAGACGCTTTTTTATGGGCACTCGCGTTGAAAAGCCCCGCCCTGAGAACTTAAAGAGCAGTGCTACACCTTTATTTGCTTGTGCCACTAAGACGGACTAAGCCACTGAACAACAAAAACAAACCGAACCCGGGAAGCTTGGTGGATAGCCTCGATTCTGTGTATCAGTCCGTTAAACAGTGAAGCCTCGTACGAACAGTCAGATATTAATTAATGGTTCTGTCACGACGATTACTCTGAATAACGCTTTTCGAGGCCTGAGAGCGCAGGCTTTTGCATCCGTCTACTCGGGTAGAGGCGGATAAATACAAATCTACATGCATCAGGAGTCGTCGCGAACGTTTTGTGTTACCCAGTGAATGGTAAACTGTGACATCTCTCGCAGATTTTATAACTCTTGAGCTACCTACCACATTATTTCGTATTAGGCAAGTCAAATTTTCCGGCAATTTGAGATGTTGTATTGCAATCAGCTCCGTTTTCAAATTCGAGGTATTTTTTACCCTAAAACTTCCCTCACTTGAAGAAATTACGCATGCGAGGGAGTTGCGGGCAAACGCAATGAGTACTGACATTTTAACCTATGAAACGTCCTAGTTTACTAGAAATAATTTTCATTCGTCGGATGCCGACTGGCATTTTAGAGCCCTACTTGGGCGTCATTTGATCGTGGCAATTTTCACCCCGAATATTATCGTGTCTATTGTCTTGGTCCGTTTACGTGAAGAAGCTAGCTCCTAAAAAGATGTCTCTTGATAGATTCTGAAATTAGGTATCAGCTAGAGGGTTAGAAACTATACGGAATAAGTTCCCACGTGACGATTCCCCCGAATGCCATATCGCCTACATATTTTGTCGTATTTAGTATTGGGCTTTGTAATGGGCGATCCATGGGGTGTATGAAGGATACAGTCGTGTCCTATGGCGAGCACCTTCCGTGTATCACTTTTATTGGGCCACGTCAAACTCCAGAGTTTAGTCTGCAAGTCTAGATTATAAAGGTAAAATGACTGAAAATGACCAGTCAGCTGTAGGCAAATTCGCATTCCAGCATGCAGGCGAAACCCTTTATCTAATTCCTGTTCTTTGGGCGCTGTGTGTTTTGTGAAGTCCTCATACTTTGGATGGCACGATAATAGTTACTGAGAAAATAATTTGAATCGTCACCCCGCCGCTGTTGTGGATAAAACCATACTCCTTATACTACAAACCGTGGTCAGTATCATTCCTTACCGGATTCCTAAGGTTTTTGGCAACCCCCCTCGTCAGCAAAAGATGTGGACATCATGACTTCTTTAAGCTTGCAATCACCCTTTGACATCCATAGCGAATTTGCTTATGCATACGGCTTATTTGAGGTTGTTGCACTATGCTTTCGAATGTCCTAATATTTATCAATTGTTTTGTTTATCAAGCACCACCAATGGTGAAATGTGGAAAACCTGAATATGACTGAATATGATTCCGACCAGTTGGTAGAGGTTTGAAGGGGGTGAGCCACGTCTGTCCTAGGTTTACTCCTCTTGGGTTCAGGACGGCGGCCCTACGAGTTAGATAGGTCTTCCTAGTCTAACTTAGGCCAGGTTTAGACGTAATACACTAGTCATAAGGTTGCTGAAAATTCTTTGCCAGCCTACCACTGGTTTCGCCCTTCTTGGGGCTCATCAGGTAGACGCAGTCTTTGAGGTTCGTCAACCTAATTTTCTGCTTGAAACCGAATTGCACCCAAATACACTCAGTTGCAAACAAATTTGGTTTGCGGGAGACTCACCTGAAACCCAGCTGAATCTCTCGTTTATGGTGGGCTGTCAAAGAATTTTCAGCAGAATAGCGCGAGATACAGCAACCTTATGAGTAGTGTATTACTTATATACATGTATCGCTATATCTCCAATGTTGTACCAGCTGAAACATGAAGCGGCCTGGTGCAGCACATTCAGTTGCCTGAAAACATCATAAACGGAAGAGTCAGCTAGGTTCGAGATGAGTCTCACACAGAACCAAATTTGTTTGCAAATGAGTGTATTTTGCTAGACCAGGTGTGTTTTGGACAGTCTCCTAAGCGAAAAAATTTGCAAATAGGTAGTTCTCATTCGAACCGATTAATGGGCATTAGCGTAAATTGTTTGAACCTCGTCCGAATGCTAAACCTTTAACCCGTGAACTTAATTGCGGAAAAAACACCGATTGTTACTGCTCTAACTGGGCCAGGTTTTGACAAAAGTTGGTATTACAACTAGGATGCTGGTGAACACGACTGTGGAAGGGTGTACATGCTGAGTTACTGCCAATTTCTGCCGCTGAGTAGCAGTCAGCTAATCGGCACACAATAGAGAAGACAGGGGCCTCCCATTCCTTCTCCACAACCACCTGTCTATGTTTTCTGGTTCGACCTTCAGGCAGGAGCTACATAAGCATTTCTAATCAGTTAAAACAACTATTCTGACCACTGCAAATCAGCTTAAGGCATTTTAGCTCATTTATAATCCTAGGTTGAACTAATCCTCCAAGAAACACGACCTTTATGGCAGCTTCCCCCTTCCCACCTTTACTTTAGCCATATCTTATCTTTCCTCTATTCCGGAAGATCAGACGAATAAAAGTACATGCTAGTTCTCATAAGCCGGGATTGTACTTACAACTGACAGAAAATTTCGGTGGCCGAACCACCAGTTGATTGTTGTTGAATGTGAACCCAGCCGAAGGTTGCTGCGTCAGCCAAGCAGGATGCTGGAAACGTCTCCACGAAAATTGCAAGAAAAATGTAATCTCATATTACAAAATTAGCCCCCTCCTTGTCGACAGATACACATATGTCGCATAATTTTGTGTTGAATGAAAATTTTGGAGTAACAATGCATCATCCTGCTGCATGTATGCTCAAAACAGAAACCACCATATTCGCTTGACTTTTATTGAAATTCGTTTCACTTATTTTCTCTTCTTAATTTTGGAGCCCATTCATATTTACAGTCGCGTGCTGTGGCTTGAGATATGTCTTGGGATAGGTTTGTTGAGAAATTGGCTGCTCACCGGTTTTCGTTTTCACGGCATTTGAAAAGGCGTTAAATGAATACATGAAGGATTACTACGTGATATTCGTGAGTGCAGCGGGTAATCAACCACCAACGCTGTTTTTCTCTACGAGTGGGTGTACTGCAAATGAAGCCGGCAGCCACAGAAACGGACGAGAGGTCCGGGAAGCCGAATAAGCCAGTAAGTTTAGGCCATTTGATAATAAAAACAGTACAAGAAGCACCGGCTGTCCAGTGAGCTTTTATTTGAGAAGACACAGGAACCATCTCTCAGTCGCCTCTTATTATCCCGAACGAAATCATAAGGCTTCCAAGTTTTTCCATGAGCAACTTCCGTTAGGTGGACGGCTAACCGAATAAGAGTTGGACACCTGCGGGGACCTGCTGAAGTATGTAGCGCCGTCGTGTAAAGTGCGGCAGTTTGTAGCCAGTGAATTCGGCAAGGTCCTTACCCCCAGGACATATACGACTGCCACCGGAAGTGTTGGCCATCTCCGTTGAGTATGTGATGGATAGTTGGAATTTATTGCAGCAGATGGTACGCCTTCCGTCGCTGCAAAGCTTTGCGAGTTCGGGCGGGTGCTTGTGTTGCGGTCGAGTGAAGTTCACTGCTGCTGCATATGGCAGCAGACAGCTCTATTCCGACGCTCTTCATATGTAGTGAATGTCAGTGGTACATACGCTGCCAACCAATTCGGATGTGCCTTATTAAAGCAAGTGATATGTGGCCTGTAGATATACACGTTCCTGATCACAGATGGCATGAGGAAAGTGCACCTGGTCGTGTATGCCTTCGTGGAAAGCAAACAGCTTGCTCCTATGTGTAAACTGCTTGGACATCATGGGTGAACGATTCCAAGTGAAGACGTTTGTCATTTACAAATGGCGACGCAAATGCGGGCAGCCAGATTTGTGTTCGGCTGCGATGTCATGTTGTGCTATTCACGTATTCACAATGCCACCACGAAGCGTGTTATTCGTGTGCGTCTGCCATTACCCACGTAGGTTACATCTAACCATTTGATTGGGCATTGCGGATCCATAGACGCATGTTTTTTGTGTGCTTCAGCTAAGCACTTGTTGCTGCATTATGCGAGCAACGACAGCCTCCTTTGGTCTATTTGGGACTCAGTGGTAGGTCTTATGATGAGCAGCTCATCAGGTATAAATCTAGCCGCAAACTATCTTTAAACTTTCCGGGGCAGCTATGGAAAACTTGGTGTGCTTCGACATTTGCACTGGAGAACTCTGTTGCCAGTAAACAGGAACTGAGTACTTTCACAGTGATATCGAGCAGCGTACCAGAAAACTCGACCTATGGGCATAGGTTATTATCATCCGTAAGTCTTACGCTCTTCAAAACTAGTAGGAGTTATCCGAATATAATGGAGGTGTCTATAGCAACGATTGCTCGTTTGGCTATTCTCGAGGTCTGAAAACACATGATTTGGCATCCGTCTAGTTGGGCTGAAGTTACAAGACAAAATTTATTTACAGAGGTGGCACTCCTTCATATTAAGCATCCATGAGTGAAATGTAGGTTCTAGCAATTTGCGTAAACTTCTACAGCTACATAGCTACCTGCAACTTTCTTCCATTGTAAGCGATTCAGCTTTTACTGCAAATCGCGATATCTTAGTGCATCAGGCACTAATTTTTAACTTACGGTTACTGACGACCTTGAACATTCGATTTGAAGAAAACTGATCGGCTTCTCACTAAAAGTAAATTGAGAACTCAAGTTACCAGAAACTATGGGGGTTTTCTAAGTTGGAAATTTTACGGAGAGTTAGCCTAATCCATTCAAACATTCCGGTGCTATTTCGCTCATACCACTTTGTTCAAGTGAGTAAACTTTCAAGGTCGTCGACCACTGCCGGTATACATGTGACTGCCAGTTTACGAAATAAAGCATGAAATCAAACCTCAGTTTATTTTAACAATCCGCGGTGTTGCTAAAGTGGTAGATAACATCGACAAAATATCCAATACAAATTCCACTCAGGCGGATGGCTGAATTACGTTTGTATGCGTAATACGCATCAGACGTAACAAATGAGATGCTTTTTAGCGAAATGTGACACAATACAGGTTTTTGGGAAGCTCATCATACCTTCAGTGAGATACTGGAAGACAATTTGAAGCACTGTACAGTCTTGATACTATTGTGCACCTCTGTGGATGTTCCCCATTCTCTGATACGCGCAACTAATCAGTAGATAATGCAGCGTTTTCGGCTGTCTGCATGTGAATTACCAAAGTAACAATAACTTCCCCATTGTAAATAATGACAGCCCTTAGCTGGACTACTTCATTATGCCCAACGACATTGCCGGAAAAAGGCCAACCACTACTTTTCATTATGATGACTGCACACGTTGTCGGGCACCTTGGCTGTTGCCACAGCCGCATGACCCGTGTCAATGTGTGGCACTTTTTGAGGCCTCAACTGTGCGTGACAATTCAGTCCAACGGTTGACGATGGTCATCCATAATCATAAGTGTGGGCGCTGTTGTACACACTGGCTACTTATCGTAACTGCAGGGCCAATACCTATGGGCACCGCCGATAATGAGGCCTTGACTATGCATGATAGCCTGATGCGATGGCAAACAGCGACCCTTCATAATCATAAACGTATGCATTGTCGCTCACCTCGGCTACACATCGTAGCTGCTGGGCCCTTGTTTGCCTGTGATTGTGGGGCCTCAAACATGCGTGACAATCTGATCTGATAGAAAAAGACGGCTTTCTCATTCATATCTGCACGCGTTGCCGCTTATATTGGCAACTTATAGTGAAATCCAGGACAGTACCTATGCGCACCGATGAATACAACGCCCCAACTATGCGAGGCAGCCTAATCTAACGGACAATGACTGTCCTACGCACTCACACCCGTACGCGTTTTCTTTTATCTTGGCTACTCGTCGTAATTGCTGGGCCCGTGTCAACGTGCAACGCCGATTAGGATGAGTATTCATGATAACCTGGAGCAACGACTGACAACGGCCCTCCAACATGATAGCCGTGGCGTTGTCACTGCACCATGCCCGCGCTTTAGAATTATATAACCACCGTTGGTGAAATATTTTTGCTTGTTTAGTGGGCTGGTACCGCCATAATGGGCAGTCACTCCCTGTCGTTTTCCGCAGACCGGTTCAACTCGATGACGAAGATGAAATAAAAATATATACTCGAGTTGATCTCG
>SJOL01011459.1:5106-17506 GCA_004794785.1 Opisthorchis felineus | reverse complement strand
AGGCTTTCTGTTCAAAATCTCCCATAAAATAGTTGCCAGAATCGGGGATGTTGGAGATTCCACTGCGAGACCTTGTTCTTGAGTGTAAAGCAGGGAGACGAAAACGAGTTGAGTGAGATTCAGACAGGCCTGTATGACTTGCACTATTTCATCCACCGTAATCTGTGTCCATTCTGAAGGGATGGTGTCTGCCGGCAGCAGTCGATTGGCTATTTCCAAAGAATTCCATTTTGTTATATTTGCATATAACGAATAGACATCGAAACTTACAAGAACGTCATCTGGCTCCATTGTGACCCCCGCTACTTTGTTGGCAAGGTCGTATGAATTCTTAGTGTAAGTAGTAGATTTCCCAGTTAGGGGTTTTAGAATACTTGCCAAGAATCTGGCTAACTCATGCGGTGGGGAACCTATTCCGTCCACTATCGGTCTCATTGGAACACCTGGTTTATGGATTTCTGGTAGGCCATAAAGCCGTGGTTGGATTGCACTTTTGAGGTACAATCGATACTAATTACCTTGCTCTAAGCGGTTTATCACGGACCGCAAATACCTGCCAACTTCAGCTTTGCTCCTGTTCATTATAGATGTAATATTCGCATTATCTATCTGCCGGTAAGGACCCCCAGCTAGGTGTTGCTTGACCTTCTGCAGATAATCACTTTTGTTCATGACAATAGTGGCCTTACCCTTATCCGCCTTTGTAATCACTATGTTGTCCACCCGTTTTAGGGTGTTTAACGCTCTTCTCTCTGTTGGTGTAATATTTGGAGCTCCCGGCTCCTGGGACTTCAGGACTGTGACCAGCTGTACCCGTAGCTTTGCCGCCTCCATTAGCGGAAGTTTTGAAACACAGATTCAACGCTAGGAATTATTTCTTCCGCTCTTATCACCCTTTTGCTTACTGCAAAATTCAAGCCCTTCTCTAACAGAGAACACTCTTCCTCACTTAGTGGTCTTTTTGATAATTTATCCCCTCTACAATAGCTAGTAGGTGGCTCAGGCTTAGTCATGGGCTCACTAGGAAGCTGAGTCTTAGAAAGTAACTTTTTGAACTTACGTGTTGTCCTTGAACGGTTTCATTTCTTTCGCTTTGGTTTGAAGTAACTGGAAGTCTGGACTGGGATTTCTGCAGTCCTCATAGGTTTGTCCACAAGAGTGAGAGGCACTGACTGCTGCGTTGCCAAACGGCGGATTTTCCAATTTTCAGTCCCACTTTATTCATCCCGACTAATAAACTTGTAGGCGAATTAGTTCTGGTTGCTACTATACTGCTGCAGCGTTGCACATTGCGACAAAATTGGAGGACTAACTAGTGTTTAAAAGTACTCACCCCTCAAACCGATTCAGGTCGGCTAAGGTTGGCGTTGTTCAGTGGCCAACTAGGAGCTAGCTTGCGTGACCGACACAGATGTGCCTAAATCCGATGTCTGAGCTTTCTTATGTGTGTCTGTAGCTAGAACTGATGTTCAAAATTTTAACTCTTAGGTTTGCTTTAGCACACAGTGACACATTGGCTTAGTGCTGAAAGTTCAGTCTCCTGAGCTTTGAAGTCCTGTTATTATCGGTATTCGAAATTCGATAGACCCATCCGGTGAGCCGTCCTCCCTTACGGTCGAGTTTCTGGATGATTTCGATTCTTGAAATATGGAAACAGATTTCACACCCACATCACTGTTGTTTGAACAGTTCTCCTCTTGTTCTGGTGAAACTACTCTGATGAGTCCGCACCAAAGGTTAGAGACACTGAACTCGTGTTTCGCTGTTATTAGAGCTCATCCGTAGTGCACATTCTCGGCCTTGCCGGGAATTGAGCAGATCTTTCCTCTTTCTACGGGTCATTGCAAAGGACCCGCTAGTAGTCAATTCCCATATGCATGACTTGCTAACCAGGGACGACGAAACCGTGCAAACTTGGAAAAGTAAAGCTCATTCGGATACATAGAATTCACTAGATGAGAATAACTACGAAAGCATGTGACAATACTAGAAACATAGCTATTTCTGGCACACTTCTGCAGAAGAAGATGGAGTTAAGACCTTTAACCGAGTACGCCGATTTCAGCCAATGATTACTCAACCCTCGCTATAATATCTCCATCGGCGAAAGAATTTTCCACCCAACTCATAAGTTGATGGGACGAACCACTTCAATCTATCCAGCTGCTTCTCTTGCCATGCAGTGAGTGCAATCCGGAAGAACCATATCCAATTTTATGCTAACAGACTGACGTCATTTACTGAAAGTCCTTAGAAGAGTGCCTTTATTACTCCTTATAGCTGTGGTCATCGTCCCCATACTTTCTAAACATACAAAGATTATCCCCTCATAGGCGCAGTTGTTTAATCCCCCGAAATATTTTGCAATGAGATATATAGGAAGTCCCTCAGAAAACCAACTACTGACCATAACCGCCCTCTTCTAGCAAGACACAACGTAAGTGCATCACCAATGCAACTTACTAATCCGACTCTACTCCTCCGATTCTTGATCCGTGGGAAATTCACCTCAGTAGCTCCATGGCAGCCATTACCTAAGTGTTATGCGGATGACTTTCACTGATCATCTTGCTGCTCTTTGGCCTCAGTCAGGTTACGAGCTACAGTGTCTTCTAATTCTGCATGGAACAAGTTACATTCGGTTGTGATAATGAAGCAGTTGATTCCCCCGCCCACGGTATTTGCACAGGCCAAAGTACTGCAACACCATCGTGTATGCACGTTTTGTCAAGACTGCCTTTGGAAACTACGCGCGTGAATTTGCAGCCGACATTTTGGGGTTGAATAAGTTTTAAGGGTTCGATAGTGTGTGTTAGGCTGTTATCGGTCGTAGGTGAGGAAGAGCACACACGGGGGAATCCGAGTTATTTTAGCTTTGATAAGAACTGCAAATTAGCCAACCGTGAAGCTACAGGTGAAATTAAGATTGCTAAAGTACGACTCCCATGGACATCTGTAATCCACCGAAGCTATTCTCTCTTGCCCACTATGTCCATAGATGGCACCTGCCAACCTGCCCCTTGCCATTACAACCTACACATAAGTCTCATAAGCCTATAGTCATCATTTCACACCACATCCTTCGGTATTGACTACCCCAAAATCCAAGTCAGTCGTTAATGACTAGCTACATTAATTTAGATGCTAATTGCTCCGACCTTCGAATTACACGGTTCATAGGCTTGTTCACAGGAAGTGTTCTACAAAGAGTTATGTCTTCTGAGGCAGATAAAAGCCCTCGCGTTTTTGCCACCAAAGTGATATCATATTTAAACTTTAGAACTTAAGCACTTGATTGCTGTGCGTTTCACTACGTGTGGGGCAGTTATCCGATAAAAACCATTTTTTTATATTTTACTGGTAAGCAATTTCAGTTACACTGACTGAGATGGAAAACTAACCTGTTAAGACTATGGGAACTCGGTGAAAAATCAGCAAATGAAGGATCTAAAGATTATCACGATGAAATATATTGCCCGAACATTATGGAACGACTTTTCTAGCTGAATGCTTCTTTCGGTCAGAAGGTTGGATGTTGATTATTTTTTCAGCTGAGTTCCCACACTCCTCCCCCCCTCAGCTGAGTAAACCGCACAGATTTGAGACGTTCCCTTCACTGATGGATGATCACTGAAGGAAGTGGGATATCCATAACAGTAACAGCCAAACGTTTTTGGCACAGTACCTCTCAGTTGAAGTGTCCTTTGCAAGAAGATCGCATTCGTTATGTAGATCTTTAAGAAGGCATGGTGGTGAAAAAATGTCACCTTGATATCACAGTACAAGGCCATATAACACAAAGCAAGTCCTTTCCCAGGTACCTAACCAAACCCAAGTAAAGAACACCCTAAGCGTTCCCCAAGACTGACCCATGAATGCATCAAAATAACGTGGATTGGCTGTTAGACACATGAAAACGTTAAATTCAATGTGCAAATGCGCAACAAACATTCAAAGCCTTTGAAAAGCTAACCACTCGGCTCGATTACTTGAGGAACAATAAAACTCATTTCCCTGCGGCTTACCATGATAGGTAAGCTAAAGATACCTGCATTGGATGTTGATAGCTATTTTGATATGTATCCGTAGGACCGCCGCACCAAGAATTACCTGAGATTTGAGGACATAGAAGTCTTCCTAACACTGAAAGCCCATGGGGCTTTATCCACGTGACCTCCCTTGAGTAAGTAGCCCTATCCATGGTGGTCAACGAAAGCCTTATTGTATTGCTTAAGAAAACTGCGCATTTTCACGCAATCCGTCATGCCCACTCAAGTTAATTAAAATCGTCACCATTATCATCATCACTCCAACCACCACAGTTATCATCGTAATTGTCATCCTCGTCATAAGTCTGTCGTTAAAAGCAAATTAGTGTACAAATGAGTATAGTTCGCCTGTTGCATCCAACTTGGGTTCAGGTAGATAGGTGATAAAATTGACGGAAACTCGGAGACTGTGCCTATCTGATGACTCCCGAGAAAGGCAACACGGTTGTTGGGCTGCCGAAGAGTTTTCAATAGCCTTGTGAGTAGTTTAACGCTATTGTTTAATTTCAGGATCCATAAGGTTCTCAGTGCCAAGCGGTGTGTGTGCTTTGCCTAGACCTGAACAATGCGATGAGAAACAGTAGCTTAAAAGTGCATGAACGGAGTCTACGCAGATATTTCAGAAGCAGCGATTATGTGTGATCTATTTGGCAATTTGGTCTTCGTAAGCTCGGGATTGGTCCTTTGGTGAGTACCAACTGGACAAACGTTTTCCACTGCTACATAAATTGCTACTGCAAGAGAGCAGTCTGTGATTAGCATACAACTGCAGGAGGCCTTCTCCATTTTCCTTGAATCTTGTGTCCAATTCAAGTCAACTGCACCACTGAGTAGCGCTAAGCTCACCTACATGAGCGTTAGTGTCACTAGCGACCACAACTATGTCTGAGCTTTTAGCTCACCGTGAGGGAACATCTAGAGCATCAATGTAACCATTTTTGGCAGCTTAAGAGCTACAATCCGTCGGATCAGAAGTGGATTCAATAAACAGGGACCGATGGACCTCTGTTCCTCTGGACTACCTCACAGACATTGCCAAACGGGCTGCGCGGAGTTAATTTTCAAAGGATATCCAGTCAAATAGAGACACCTCCTCTCAATGCCTCAACACAATACCCACCCCGACATATCCAGGTGCAGCGGCTTCCGCGTCACCACAGGTGCGCAGCCTGAAACAGAAAGACAGGAGGAGGGCAGTCGTTTTAGTTACATTACTTGCGTTCTGGTTTCTTGTTTCTGACACAAATGTAGAAGGAATCCAGTGTACAAGCATGCACCACTTGTTGTCCCGCTTGTTTCAGTGTGCGAACATTAGCAGCGGCTAATGTTTCGGAGTTTGAAACTGAGTTCGTGTTTAAAGTGATTACTGAAAACAGGTGCACTGAGTCTGCAGCTGAGCGTGACGCAAGATGTACAAAGAGGTTAATCTTACTGCTGAGACCTTCACAGTGTGGTGGGACAGACGACAGGAACGAATACGTGAATATGTAAGACGGGAGGCTTCAGCAGTAGCCTGTTTTCCTTTACCCGTCCTTCTGTATGCAGCAATTAAGGCAACCAGGAGGATGGCACGATGCGACGGCAGATATGATGTGACAGCATTTTTAGTTGTTTTGTACACGGGCTGGAATACTGTCAGAGGGCCCACAGCCATGCGGTTGGGTAATCAGGGCCCACAACCACTCTTGAGATATGCTATTTAAATGGATCGCAAAATGGATGGAACAAACCTACAGCGTTTTTTTTTCAACATTGATTAACTTCACTTGAGGCGTGAAATCTCGACTGAAGTGCAAATAATAGAAATTCCTACCGAACGGCTGGCAACATGCTTGCTTAGTGCCTGATAATCACATAATAAGCTGTGTTGGTTCTCAAAAATTTGGGAAAGAATCGGCGAGCTTACCGTGGAATCGCTGGGCGCAATCTGCATATAACAGATTGCAAGGATAATAACGTGTAAACTGAGCCTTATCTCAAAACTTTCCCTTACCAGTACAGTAATGTGTTGTTTGAACCGTAGCGTTTTCGTCGCACGGTCTACCACAGATTGTACGTTACATGGCTTCATCGTTAGAATGCAACTGCGGAGTATGTATTCAATAGCCCGTTCAATTATTTTCAGACATCGCTTTCACGCAAAAGTTTGAAATAGACACGTGCAGCTTCCTCTCCAGCCTTGTTATTGCCATGCGTTGACTGGCCTGACTGACAATCAATTCCTTCGTGTTTAACCTGGCAGTGATTAGTTGACTGACCCACTCAATTTACACGGATTTTGCACTTGATCTCACCAAGGAGGTCATCCTGTTACCATCAATTACTCCTTCATACTCAAGTGACGCAATGTGCTCTTGACCTCTGCGATAAGCAACAGTTAACGCTAGCTAACAGCTAATTCATGGAAGGCCTAATGTAACATTGAGACATCTTAAAGGGAAAATGTGGGACAATGAGAGAAGTGACTTTCCTCAAACAATGAGCTGTCCACTGGGTCAAATCGCTTGGTGGTTGCGGAGTGCAATGGCCCAGAGGAATAAATTCAACTGCATTTGAAGGCCAAAGGGGCGGGGAACGCGAACCAATCACTAGTGCCATGGACACATTACCAAAATTTTGCATGCCTAACACTCAAATGCCAGAACGAAAAATAGCCTTCCTAAGTGGTGGTGATGTTAATAATGGCGGTAAGTCCTTTGTTTCATCAAGTGGAGTGCGCTCCCGATTGCAGGTGAGTGAGAATGAAAAGCGTACACACCTAACTGGCAGTCGGCCAATGATCAAGGTTGGGTTTGGCTGCAGCCGACTGCGACTTACCATCAGTCTTCAGAGTGAATTTTCATTCTGTGCACGGAGAAAACATATGTACTTACAACGATCGGAAAAGGAGTTTTTAACCATGATTTGCGCCCACATTTTAGCCACATTCTATGTAATAGAACGAGCCACTGAGAAACAATTCAGTCGAAAGTGAGGTCAACCCATGTCCAAAAGTCCAGAATCGCTCTCCAGCTCTCTCATTCTTATTGGAAATCATTAGTAATTGACCTCTCAAAGACAACCTTGGGGGTTCAAACTCACCACTTCCCGGTTAGAAGTCCAGGAATAAAACGTCCAGCCACAAGTAACTGTTCAGCAGTGCGATTCAAGGATATGCGTCACATCGACGATGGCGAAGGCAGTAAAAACCGCCAAGTATCGCAGCGTGCATACAATAGATGTTAAGCTGGTGAGCAAGTACAGGGCGGTTATGGATCGACCGAGTTTTTATGTGATAGTATGCTGTTTTCGGCGAAAAGAGCCGTCGACGAAATTGCTTTAAATCTGAATTCCAAAGCCTGATCCGGCTAAGATCCACGTAATCTCTGCTCATCAAACTAACTTCTTATAGCACTAACAGACCGGAAGAATTAGTTCGCAACACCCAAGAGGAATCATCAGCTGGAGTGTCGTACACCGGAGGAATAAGTTCCCAAATCCGATTGAAAGTAGACTTCAATCCTCTCCAACTTTCCGGACATAAGACTCAGTCACTTGCACTAACCAACATGAACGTCCAACGTCCAACAATGATTTACCCTGTCAATCAAAACTGAACTTGCTTACTGCTCCTCTGTCTACCTTAAAATTGGGCAACCTGGAAACCTATTCACTTGACCTGACGATGCTGTTCTGTCAAAAGCGGAAAGTTGCTCAGCAACCAATGCACCGGTTATTTGCCAGAAACCAACCTAATATGTGGATTTATTCACTTTCACTTACCTCTTGTCCGGAATGTAAGAACATTCTTACGCGTAAGTTGCTTCATTTGTCGGATATTTTTTGTCCTTTAAAATATGCCCTCTCCCTAAAAATGACCCAAGGAAAAGCTCCTGTGGACAGATCAGGAGCCGTTGGTGCCATTCTGGAGGCCCACCGCGACCAATCCTTTGGTCTTTTTCACTCGTGAGTTGATGAGTCCATCGTCCACTGTGAGCAGCTGCTCCATCATGCTGGAATTATACTGAGTTCCGTTAGGCGTGTGCAAGTGGCGTAGTTGTGACATGCTCGCTTCTATCCGAGATTCAGATCCCGTTACTGCGTAGGACGTGCAGGCTGATAAGCTACAATGAGGGCGAAATTATGGTCCTGTGCTCTTCTCTTTGGTGCGGGGCAACCAGAATGATTACGCTAGGTTAGCATGACGACTGTCCAGTTGAGAGTGATGTGCATACGAATTCTGCGAATCCTACACTTACCTAAAACTTGTGAAGATTTTGCACAAAACTCCCAATATGGGATACCCGCAACCAAGATTTCCAGGATGAGTATGTCCATCTGACGAATGTGAATAATACTTGCAACTCCTCACTCAAGGCCATTGGTCTATCCCTAACATGTTTTGCGGTCAGAATGATCGCAGTCAGTCGCACTTCAGTCCTGGCGCAAGTCGAACTTGTTGGGTAGGTTACAAGCCTCCGCGTCGCTGATTAGTTGGGAAATTCCAATAAGAAAGTAACCTATCGACAAGGTCAGATTTCTCGTTCGAGTGGCTGACTTAACAAATAACAGTACCCGAACTTGAAACTGCCCTCTTTAGGGCTGGACTGTTTAGGAAGAACTTTGAACGGAACGAATATTCACGGAGGTTTTTTTTGTTAATTACCTATTTTAGCAATATCTTAGCAGCTTTAACCCTAATAATAAGTTCAGCATGGGGCTATAGTCCATTTCTAGTGAGCTGTGCTTCCAAGACTTCGTGTCACACAGGAGTAGTAGAAAATATTTAAAAAACTACTACATACTGGAACCCATGGGATGCTGGCGCCGCCTTGAACTTGACTTGAACTACTATTCAGTCCCTCTTAAGGTACTATACTCGTAAAAATATAATTGTGTGCGCAGAACTGGCAGGTGAGTGAAGAGTGGCTTTAGGTTACATGAGCTCACACATGACAGAATGTGGTTATCAGTGAAGGGGTTTGTGTCTGAAGCAAGAAGCTTAAACAGCTTAAAATCCTCCCTATCTCCCAGATCCCACACCACCGACCTAAAGCTGCCGCCTTGATGTGGAGGATGGGCTTCAGTGCTGCAATGATCCCGTGGGCCACAGTAGCTGGATCTTTGCTCCACAAGGTGCAACCATGCCAGGAAGTCCAAAGAGGAGAAGTCAGACCAAGAGTATCGAGACCCCGTACTACGAGTAGTCGTGCTACGAAGCAGTTTGGGATAAATTCGTAATGTCCTATACAATAGGAGTGTGAAGGCAGTGAGGTGTGTCCCCCCAGGCGACCAGCATGTCTATATTTATGGAAGCAGAGATTCTGCCTTCTCCCGAGAAAGGACGGGTTGGAAAAGTTCGGCCCTAAAAACCGCATACTCCGATCGCTCATGGGTTGATCGTGGCCGCCGGCGCATTAGTCAATACGGTCGAAAACCTTAAAAATCAAGGAGTCCGGTGTTGCTCAAAAGTCACCTGCTGCGCGCAGCCGCATCAGGAATGAGACAGTAATGCTATAATTTCTGCGCACTCGCGTTGTGCCGGCAGCCGAACGGGTGGGACTACTGAGAGTTTGGCTCCATGCAGGGTCCCCAAAGAAAACCCTACATCACCCCACTACCTGGTGGGTCAGGTCACTTTTGAGTCAAAGAGTCAACGTGGGGTACCTCAACCAAACTCCCTTCCTTGGCCTGAGCAACCGGGAAGTATCACTTGCCCGCACAGTTCTGTGTCCACCGATGTCCCTCCCCAACCCATTCCCATCAAACAAGCAAATGTTTCTGAGTCATTTGACTGTCAGTTTTCTGACCGATGGGCCTTAGGCACCCCGCTGCCTATTAACAATAAACAAATTGACAACTTGACAAACAGACAATGCCCTTGAAACCTTATACTCCCTTAAAATTGATGTATTCTGTGTCTCCGAAACACGCATACATGACCCGAACGCGGTTATACATCTCAAAACGGCAAGGACGAACTCAGCTCTTTCACATTTCTCCCTCCGTGTGTCCGGTGACCCAGAAGCGATGACTCGTGGAATATATGGCGTGGGAGTTGCACTCAGCCCCAGAGCTGAACGCGTTTTGCTAGATTGGATCCCAGTGAACAGTCGTCTTTGCGCCGTCCGGTTATCCAGCTTAATCAAGCTCAAGAAGGATGCATTCTATCGAGAGTTATCCGGGCTGATTCGTCAAGCAAGAAGCACTGACATTGTGACCCTTGCGGGCGATATGAATGCTCAAGTCGGTCGTCTGAGCTCCTCAGAATCGATTCCGAGTCGATGCTCGTCACACAGACAACGGAGATCGACTCCCCTAATTGTGTGCGGATCATCAACTATTTCTGGCCAGTACGAATTTTCAGCATGAACGTTCGCATCGCGTAACCTGGTGCCACCAACTGCAAATTAACAATGGACCCAGTTGGACACGTGGCCCTCAGTCACCGGTGGAGAGCTACAGCTCAGGACTGCCGTTCCCTCTGGGGCACACAACTTGATTCCGACCTCGCCCTGGGGTGTGCACGCATGACAGTTCGTTTCCCCTCAAGCCCTCACAAGTCAGCAAGAAGCAGGCCAATCCACCATCTTCGAAAAACTACCATAGCTCAACAGTATCGATCTGAGATAGTCCAACAAGTCTCCACAGTAAGAGAATTCTCTAATGCTAGTGAGCACGTGGATGAAGCATGGCAAAATGTGAAAGGAGCTATGCTAGCGGCATTCAGTGCTGTCCGTCCGACTTCTCCGATTCGACCGCAAGACCACCGGATGTTGTCGAGATCGCTATCCATGATTGACGCAAGGAAATCAATGCCAGCAGACAACGAGTGCGATGGCGCGCACAAATCCCTCAAACGCTAAATAGTGAAAAGTCTAAGGAAAGACCGGGAACTCTGATGGACATCGAAAGCTTGGAAGATGGAGAAGGCTTTTGCTACCGGAAACAGCCATGCCCTATACCAACTGATACGATCGACTGGCCCTAGGAGGGCAGCGGTCAATCAAACGATAGATGAAAAAGGTGGCTCATTAATTCACTCGCAAAAACGTCGATGGGCCGAACACTTTGAAGAACGTTTCAGGTGGCCTCCTGCAACCTAGCCTGTGGAGATAGTGCATACGGGCGAATGGAATATAAACCTTGCTCGCCCTTCGGAAGAGGAAACAAAGTACGAAATATCCGTACTTAAACGTGAGAAGGCACCAGGACCGGATGGTCTGGTCCCTCTTCAAAGAAGGTGGAGGTACCCTGGAGACCCATTTGACGAAGCTTATTAGCGTGACATGGAACGAAGAGAAAGTGCCTGCAGAATGGGGAATGTCGACAGTTATTCCTATCTTCAAAAAGAGTGCGAGATTGCGACGTGAAAATCATCGTGGTATCAGCCTGGTAGATGTGTCATCGAAGGTGCTCTCTGGTCTCATCATTCGAAGGTTGACTGAACACAGGGAGAAACGGATTAGTGAAAAGCAAGCTGGGTTCCGTCCTGCAATAAGATGCATCGGTCATATCTTCATCGCCCGACAGATTCTGGATCAGCGACACTGTTTCCAGCAACCAACGTGGTTGTGTTCCTTGACTTGAAAGCTACCTTTGACTCTGTGGACCGTCAGGCACTATGGAAGTATCTATGGAGCAAAGGTATCCCCCATAAATTCTTTATCCTCCTTAATGCGCTGCACGTCAACTCTCGCGGATGTGTGAAAGTCTACGAGAAGCTCTAGCCTGAGTCCATCACATCAAGTGGTGTCAGGCAGGGCTGTCTTCTTTCACCATTCCTGTTCAACTTCGTCATTGATACGATCATGGAAGACACAATCAGCCTCTAATGCCTATGGGGTTGAGTGCTCCCGGGGCGCTCGCTCACAGATATCGAGTACGCAGACGACATAGCTCTTCTTGGGTCTGATGCGGTGGTAATGCAAACAATATTGAATAATCTAAATAATTCTGCCTTACAATTTGGCACGCGCTTCACACCTGAAAAGTGTAAAGTGCTACTGCGGGACTAGGTAGGCTCGAACCCTAGCCTTATGCTCGCGGATGAGCCGATTAAGGTAGTAGACAAGTTTGTCTACCTGGGCAGCTGCATCAGTCCAAATGGTCTGGCGAATGATGATATTTCCCCTCGGATTGGGAAGGCCATAGCAGCTTTTGTGAACCTACATCAACTGTGGCATAGGTGTGACATTATCTTATCCGTCAAGGGTCGAGTTCACAATGCTGCAGTGTGTTCCATATTACTATACGAATAAGAAACCTGGCCGCTGCGCTCCGAGGACGCCAAATGACTTTCGATGTTTGACCATTGATGTCTTCGGAGCGTTGTCCGAGTCTGGTTGGAACACCGGGTGAGCACAGCTGAT
>SJOL01011430.1:185518-258219 GCA_004794785.1 Opisthorchis felineus | reverse complement strand
AATTAATTGCAAAGATTGCACTAAGGTTCACATAGGACAAACTGCCAGCCAATCAGGTAGTCTGAGTCCCCGATTTTCCGTCAGCTTTGTGTTCTACTTGGGCAATATGGGTTCTAGTGGAACACAAGAACATAAAAATTAGAACTGTCAAGTTGCTCAGTTTCAACTGGAATGGCGCTGTCGATCCGACCATATGCCTATGGTTTGGACGGATCGAGACCATTCTGCCTTTATACCGTCTTTTACCGCTTTCTTCCATGTCTTCGTCAACAATAGTTGTTCTATGTGAATTATGGTTATGCTCCACATGGTAAGTTCCTGGTGAACTTTACAGCGCCACATAATTTGTCTGTCGGGAAAACGTGCCAGTAAAACAAAACTGGATATTATCTGTACAAAATCACTGTAGTTTACCAAAATCGTCCGCTGGGAGACTTACTGAAGGGTTTTTCTCCAAAAGATGCATAACTGGCATTCGTTAACTCATTGAAGGAAACTTCAGTAAATGCTCTAAATCCAACGAAAATTTCGACGACACCTTCTAGCCTCTCACACTAGAGTTAGTAAGATCCCACGTATCGTTGTGAGTGCAGATAGTCACATTCAATCAGCTGGGATTTAGGATAACTAGTCACCCAGCTTGTTCACCGTAAGGGGCACATATTTTCTCACGGCACAGTGTAATGAAGCACGAGGTTTGTGTTCAAAACGTCTTTGATTTTACGAGCCCAGATCGGAGGATGCTCTGCAATGCGCTTTTGTCTCTCATTATAGTTCAAGAGAGATACTGATGTCAAATGTGAATATTGGGACCTGATCGGTTAAAAAAACTTCTTGGTTAGTGCGGGTGCCTAGGTTACACGAGTAGCAGTTAAAAATTGAAAATCGATACTAGATTGTGGAGATTTCGTTATTTTCATTTGAGATTTCTTCCAGTTTCTGAGACCAATCTACGATGAAAAGGTCTCCACACTACGACCAATTTATAATTGGCTCAGTGTAAGCGGAGTTGGTGAAACTTCCGTTTGGCAATTCGTCTCTCAAGGGGCCAGCAAAAACATGACCACGGGGCGTGGTTTCTGTGATCAAGGGATGGACGATGCCTAAATGAGAGTTAATCACACTTCCACTCAGCCGATCGAGGGCGAACGATGAAGTGCTCAACCACTGGCTGGAAGGTCATGGGTTCAAAACTCTGAGTTTCGCGAGATACGCAATGCTGGTGATTCTCAATGAGGACGTGACGCCTATAAAATGCTTCTCGGCTCTTTAGCATGGATCAAACTGATGAAAATGACGCAATCTCACATGAAAATTGGAAATGAAGTTGCTTGCATTTGAGTCATTTATCTTTCAGTTTGGGGCACTCCAAAAGATGAGCTTCTGGAGTTGTGGAAGAACTTTTAGTACAGTTTGCGGTTTCAACGTCATGGGTTGTTCAGGAAATTTCACGGCATGGTCGCAGCCACCAGTACACTAGTCCGCAGTTTAATTGTAGGTCTTCAGAAAGGCCTAAACAGTAGCCACTAGACTATCACGATTTAGCAATTCGATGGCTACATACATAGAATTGTATCGAGCGAAATTCGACAGCACACACTGGTACCCCAAAGGTTTTCCGTTTGTGAGACAGCAGACTCCATTGATGCTTGAATTTAATGCAACATATATTACATTACAAGCTTTGTGTTGCACTATGTTTTACCATATGACGTTTCAACTGTGAATGGTAAGGCACTATCTTCCCACATACGGTACACACATGTTGTCTTCTAGGTTCATTGTGGAACGAATCGTTCTGGCATTTGTCGCTTTGCCGAACTGATAACGTCATTTGTCGTGGTTCGCATAAATCACCGTTAACGTTTTGTCCCGCTGAATGCGCACTGCATGCGTTCACTGATACCTGAACAACGTTTGACGTGGTCCAATTCCGTTCAGGCTCCATTGTGGCACGATCTGCATAGGACGGTGCATTTGGGAGATTCAGATTCATCACCTTTAGGGCATATTTGATTTGACTACTTGACCATATTTTACTAACTTGTAAAGAAACGTAAGACCCCGGTTTGACGATGCAAACTCGAGCTCAAGGAATTTGGCTACCGAGTTACCTAATTAGTGACTGAACATATGACCAACCAAATCCACCAAACCAGAATCCGTGTTGTACTGCAGAAAGTCAATAGTGCCGTGCGTATCTGTGCCGATTACTCTACAGGTCTGAATGATGCCTTGGACAGTCGTCACTATCCATAGCCGTTACCTGACGATATTTTTGCCAACATGAACGGCGGCTCGTATTTTGGCAAAGTTGAATCATTCGGAAGCCTACTTGCAAGTTGAAGTCGCAGAGGAATCCAGACATCTTCGGACGATTAATACGCACCATGGTCTATTCCAGTACACTCGATTGCCATTCGCATTGAAAACCGCGCCAGCAATCTTCCAGCAGAATATGGACACGATGCCGGAGTTGCCGCATATCTTGACGACATCATCGTCGTGGGGGGCACGAAGGAAGATCTTCTGCCCCGGTTGGACTCTGTCCTTCAACGGATAAATGACTATGGGTTCCGGCTTGCATTCGAAGAAGTGAAGAGGCAGTTGCAGTCTAAACTTCGACTCACGCACTTCAACCTCCAACTGCCTATCGTTCTCACAACTGGCACATGGAACCATGGAGTTGGTGCAGTCATTGCGCACACATTCCCTGATGGCACGCAAAAGGCGATCGCTCAGGCCGCAAGGTCGCTGGCTCCAGCTGAACGGAATTACGGTCAGATTGAGAAAAAAACGCCAGTCATCATGTTTGCGGTGAAAAAGTTCCACAAAATGCTTTACGGCCGACACTTTACGCATATGACTGTTGCCTGCATTTTGTTTCAAGACGGGTATCCCGGTCTACACAGCCAGCCGCCTGCAACGAAGAGGCACGATTCTGCTCGGCTATAACTTTACCATAAAATATGCCTCAACCGAGAAAATTGAGCCGACCGATGCGCTAACGCACTTAATTGCTTCCCATGAGCTGGAACCAGAAGATTCCGTCATAGCAACCATTGCTGTCGAACCGAAAGTTCGTGCTGTGGTGTTAGAACCAACCATGAACCAACTACCCGTGGCTTTTGACGCGGTCCGCGATGCCACCAAAAATGACAGCATACTACAGAAGGCAATGGAGTACCACCGATCCAGCTGGCCAACAACCTGTCCATCAGGAGAACTGCGGAAACTTTTTCAATGACGAAGTTCATTATCTGTTATCAGTGGCTGTCTTCCCTTTGGTGACCGAATCGTCATTCCCACCGAACTTTGCCGCTGGGTCCTAGCACGGTTCCACAATGGGCATCCAGGGATAAGCCGCATGAAAACCCTTTCTCGCAGCTATATTTCTTGACCCGTTATGGATGAGCACATGGAGCCAGTAGTCTTGTTCGTCTATTTATGGGAACTCTGCTTTCAATGAATGCGTTTATCATGATATCATTTTACCACAGTATTCTGTGGATGCAATACTGATGTTGTCACTCTGGGTCCTCAGATCTGTTAGCCTCATCTTGCAGCGTTTCAGCCACGCACAATAGCAGACAGGTTTACTCCTAAGTATGTTGATTTGAAGCTGTTGCCAGAATACTTTAGAAAGTGAAAAGATTGTGAAATGGAAACATGTCATCGCTTTTCAATCGGGTCGCCGCACGCCGATGAAATTTGACGCCAGTATTATCAGGGGACCTTCTAACTCGTGTTGCTTATCGATCTAGACAATTGACTTGTAGAACCAAACAGCTGTCCGGCAGAGACCACCAAAATGTGAAGTGGGAACGGAGGAAATTTGATGAATTTCTTGATATCGTAACCACGGTAATTTCAGTGAAATCAATTTCGGTTTGTTCCTAGTCATCGGCTTATCCGCGCGTGCTTGCCGTCAACTCGAACCAGTATGACTTTCTTCCGAATTATGCTTCCTCTTTAGCCTTTGTATCAATTTTCAGGGCTCCCGTTTGACCTTTACCAACGTATGAAATATATTGTTTGGAAACCGCGAGAATTTGTTGTTTGAAAATTTTTTAATGATTATTTTCACATAAGTAGTATTATTGCAAATGTATTTAAACTTCTGTGCACTTCAGAGTACTTCACCTATGATATCTGACATCACTCAAAACGTGGGACGGGCTGCAACTATGCGGTATCCCATGGAACACAGAAAGATCTACTCACTGTACATATTTCTGGATTGGACGGTTACATTAGTTTCAACTGGCAGGTGAATCACACAAACGACTATTCCCCACAAATCCCTACATGTCAGCCAAAGGATTTTCAGGTTAAGATGCGTTTGTGGTGACAGTGTACTATTCCTATATGGTATTACAAATAGACCTACGCGGTGCACTCAACACGACAATTCATATTCAGCGGCTTTTTCATATAATTCGATGTCTCTAAATACATTACGATCAATGTTCTAGAAGGCATCATCCATCCGGTGTGCTGGAGATTGCCTAGTCATCTCTGTCCCCGGGCGTTTTTTTCCCTTCACATTGAATGTACATGGACATGTCTTCTAGAAGTTTCTCCCGAAAACCTTACTAAACGAATTATATGTTGCGATAGCGAATGTGTTGCACTCATACTGCAGCCGGCCAACTGGCACTGAAGAACTCAAAATGCTGGAGTCCGCATTTGTGTTGTTAGTTTTCTGTGAATAACTGCTCTGTCTACGTCCGAGTGCGCAATACGCGGCACAACCATGAGGTGCCACAACCCGCATCTGGCCTGCTCCCATGCTCTGCTTTTTCCCCCAGAATTCTTATCAGGCCACGTGTTTATTAACTACTGTGTGAATGCACTTATATTTTTCTGTTTTACAATTGGCTGAAATTTCAGCCCGACCACTCACTAGTTGGAAAATAAAAAAGCGATCCAGACGTCTTAGTGTTTTTAAGGGGGGTCATGAGTGGAGCTGCTGTTCTAAGGTACAACATGACAAATCGATTTTTGTTGAAAATCCATTTGGTAATATGTAGTGGACAACAAATTATGAGTGAATGGTGCTTGGTATAAGAAGCGATATGTTTGGTTTCGGGAAACCCGGAAATCCAATATGAACGACCGAATGTCAAAAGTCCGGGTTCAAACCAGCACGGCCACAGGTATGCACTGGTGATGAAGTCCAACCGCAGCGAAACTCGAATTTGGCAACTACTCCATCTAGTTTGGTTTAATCATTATTGCCGGTCAGAAGACTAATATCAGTCGAACGAGTTGTGCAAAGAATAAAATTACACGCATCAGAGGATACATTTTTTCAGAAATATTATAGCCCACAACCTCCTCGAGAGCCATCAAGCACAGCCCACACCATTCCGTAAGCAACCTCTCAGGAATCACTAAACCATCCAAAGCAAATTCCTTTTTTTGGAGACTGTAAATCAGTAAATAACCGTTGTGATTTGAAACCTCACAGATCGTGGTGCGAATTGCTGTATATGGAGCAGTTTTTTCTCAGACAATATCTATGTTCAATGTGTTCTACTTGAACCCAAATTACCCAAGTAGAACATAAAGCTGGAGGAAAATCGGCGACTCAGCCTACCTGGTTAGATCCAAGGAGAGCGAAACCGGTCGTAAAATATCGAAGAGATTTTATCAGTAGTGTGGTGCGTCTACACAATGACAGAGGATCTGCCTTGAAGCTACGTGATCCTATGGAATCACCAAACGGATGTGTGAGATTTCAGGCATTGGTGAAGAATAGATCGTGTAACTTTGTGCACCCTCCACATTTTAAAAACCCGATTATTGTACAGAACGATTATGCTAATTCAGGTAAATTTAAGATTAGGCATTTTTTGTTTGACTTATAACTACTAAGGTTCACCTATTGAAATAACACAATCCAACACTACCGAGGAATTTTCTGTGATAAAATAATACTTCTGGAGAAAATGGCAGCGAGCCGAATGACGTGATTTGCGCCTGAAATTTAGGCGCACGCTCTGCACAGATCTTGAGAGCTTACATCCCATGCATGTGTCACAATTATTTCGTTGTCTACTTGTCCACGAAAATGCGTAATTTTCCTCAGAACAGGACCCACGATAAATTTTGTGTGCAACATTTTCTTTGACATTCCCTGAATAAAGAGGGCAATTTCAAATCACTTTTTAGGCGAATGCAGTTAGATGGTGAGTTTAGCACCTGGACAGATGTCTTCGTACTCGGGACCTGCCGAAGCCAGATCACTGAGCATTGTTTTATTCTCCGACACATTCCGTCTTGTCATGTCATTTAAGATGATTCACAATAGATGCAATTCCTTTCCAAACGGACTTTGCTGGCAACGAAATGGTCCAAAACTAGTGTTGTGGCGAGTCCATTATTTTAAGTTTGGAGATTATGAGGCATGCCTCTAGCATGTTTTCTGTTTGTCAGTTTATTTTCTGGATGTGAGAATGCTTCCTTGGGACACTACTTATATGGTTGATTAAACTCATTACCAAGCAACCGAAATATGAGTTGCTGTTCGCACAACATACGTGCTCGAAGAATGTGATTACTGAGATATTCCACTGACTCGAAATTTTCAATGTAAACACAAGTTAGTTTCAAATGATCACTAGATTCTGAGTGAAAACGAACCGATCGCGAAACTGGGTGGATGTGTGCCACAAGATGACAGATTTGCCACGATGAATCACTCCTTGCAAAAGTTTGAACGGCACCACAAGCATTACGTAGCACATCCCATCCCTTGCCGAAGACTTTAAAAAGATAGTATACGTAGCTGAAAAACATCAAGGTGTCATTCGCCCTTACGCTGTGTCAACACACAGACAACCGAAGAAGTCCGTGGCCTCCAAAACATCAATAAATGTTGGGCCCGCAATGTGGCTAACAGTGGTTAAGCGAACCAAGAGGGAGCGTTGCAGCAGGACAAATCTTCTGCAGCCCGATCACCGCAGCAGGCTATCTGAAGAACAATAAACCTGCGAGTGAGCAATACATCCGACAGGTCGTTATTTCAGTGCCTTTTCACCTGGATAAGTTGGCAGATGCAGAGAAGAGCTCAAATCTGCCCACACATTGGGGCCTATGATGCGTGTTATATATCTTACCGACTACCGGACACCCCGCTTTTTCACTGCGTACTATCCAATGAATAAAAGCCATCTTAATTGGTGCTAGATTTCTTGATGAAATTAGCTGTAAATCAACGGCAGACACGCCCCACTGTTTCACTCTCAAAACAACCTTTTGATATCCGTTTGTATGAGAACGTTTGAAAAGATTTGACGATTATTTTGATAACTAAGGTAGTGAAAATTGCAATGAGTGGTGTTGTGGTTATTATTAGGTTTATTCTTATGAGAACAGACCTCACAAAAATCCGTGAACACATTGCTGATGACTCCGAAGGCCCGCAGATTGGGTGAACGTTTTATCACATGCGGGGCACACAAATGCGCGTATATTCGTATGTACGGTAGAATGTCTTTTTAAAGCACTTGGAGTTGAGAACTTCTTCTGGCAAACGTCACACACGTGCTTCAAACGTTCTGTTCCTCCAGAATGTGTGGCTTCGTGGCTTCTTGCGGAATGTTCGTGCTTAAATTTTCTACCACATTTTGAACATTCGTGATTCTTCTTAGGAGAATGCGTAGGCAAATGCCGCTTCAACTCTGATGGGTAACCAAATGATTTTTGGCAAATATGGCATTCAAATTTATTAGACGGTGGTGGTGTTCTCGAAGAGAAATGTTTTTTCTGTTTGTGAGACAGCAGACCCCATTGATGCTTGAATTTAGTGCAACATATATCACATTCGAAGCTTTGTGTTGCACTATGTTTCATCATATGACGTTTCAGATCTGAATGGTAGTGAACTCTCTTCCCACAAACTGTACAAACGTGTCGGCTTCTAGGTTCATTGCGGGACAAATCGTTCTGGCGTGCGCCGCTATCCCGAACTGGTAACGTCTTTTCTCCTGGTTCGCATAAATTACTGTTAACGGTTTGTCCCGCTGAATGCGCACTGCTTGCGTTCACCGACACTTGCACAGCGTTTGACGTGGTCCAATTCCTTGCATGCTCCGCTGTGGACGGTGCGTCTGAGAAGCTGCGTCTGCTCGAAATGCTGCCAATTGAATTATCTGAAATCAGAATTGTGTGCACGAAAGCCCAATCTGAACTGACCAAATCATACAGAGTAATTAGGACCCCAGTTTCAGGACACAAACTCAAGTTCAGGCAACGTAGTCCATTCATTCCCCGTATCTATCGATTGAACAAATGTACCATCAAATCCACCAAATCACAGTCTCTGTCGTATGGCGGAAATCTTGATTCCGGTAAACATAGGGGTGATTTTTGTCAGAAGCAGTTAGTAAGGCGTCTTATCACTCAGCTAGGAAGTTTTTTCTGCAGTCTCGCCCTAGAGATCAATTATAGTACCAAGCTGTCACAGTTATCTAAGGCCACCCAGATTCATGACGTGCTGAGTGATGCGAAGGACAGATTCCATTGCTCATACACAAAGATTGGTCGCATTCACTCAATGTAGACACCACACACCCAAACTATGCATAAGGGTTGCATTTGGGGCAACGTTTATAGATAGCATAGGCTCAGTCGCTTTCCACATACGAAGGATTGGTGTCCGTATTTTACTCCATATTTAAAAACACACTATCCAGAAGCTTATACAGTCTCGTTCAAAGTCCTTACCTCGTACCCTGATGAGAGGATCATATTCAAGTACTCACGAACAAAATGTTTCGCAGTCGCTCAATGTAGACACCACACAAACAAACTGTACATGATGCTTGTTTTGGGGGCTCGGGCGCATTCCGCGTGTGCAAAGATGGTGTCTATATAATGAACAATATGTGCTAGTCTCTACTGCCCCGCGAAAAGTCCTGATCTCGCACTCTAAAGTTAATGGACAATATTGCTCGAATCTCACACTGCTACAAGTAGCACCCGATAATTCTCTATACTAAAAAGCATTCAGTTTCCAAAGTGCTGGCTTGGTTGTCATCAGGTAATATTCTTCTGGTTGTTCAGCATTTTAAGTTGTAGTAGTGTAGTACCAGTCCTTAGTTTGATGCGTGCCTTCAAGTTCGAAATGAATGTGAAATAACCCAAGTGGACAGAAAATACCGGGGGATCATCAAAAACAGCTAGCGGTGTACGGAGAGGTCAAAAGAACTGTTTCTATCTCCTGAAAAATTCGCAACACTGACTTGAAAGTCGTGGTACTTGAGATACCAAGGCAGCCAGCTGAATACCTTTGTTCCGTATTTCATATTTGTGAAATATTTGTTCAGGATTTTAGAAACCGTAGGTAATTATTTTTCTGCCACATTTCACACGAAAGGCTTTATCTTGCAAACGCGTTAAATAAGAGTGACTTCAGTTCCACATTTACTAAACTGTTAAATATTGCGGGTGAATTTTTGGTGGATTTCACGCCTGCCTCTGGAAGCACTGTCCCGCCGTCCATGTGCAGTGATTAGGTCACCAAGTAAACGTGACGTGCTATCCTCATCGTACTGACATAATAACCGAGTCATTATATGCTCTGGAACCCGTCGCCAGTTTTCTGATATTCTCATGGACGACATTGCAATCAGTCAGGCGAATTGGAGGCTCGAGTGTGTGGACTTTATTTGCAAGTGCGCCGGTGATTGTTTTATTCTCGCTAACCAACATAAAACAGAACATGTGTTACCACAACGAAGTGAAGCATTCAGATCCATATGGAACATCAACTGCTTCAGAGTGCTGAACACAGGATCAACCCAAATTCCGCACCACGGAAATTCCTATTAGTTTATGTTACTGAATCTGGAACATGCGGCAGTTTAAACCCTTGGGAACCACACAAGTCTGATCTGCTACGCAGAACGTTCGTTTACTTGGCACACAACTTCAAGTGAATGAGCAAACGTCAGGGCGTTGTTTCCCGGCATGTACATCATTTTCGGTGAAATAGCTGTCGTTATATGCATGCTTTAATCGCACGTTATCTACGAAGGGAGAGAGGTGTGGAGAACAATACCAGTGCAGTTAGATGAAGTAAGCTGAATATGATATGCAACACTATATGTCACAGATTTCACAAATAAACCTCACTGATACGAAGTTATGCTGGTCTCCACTACTGTGTTTGATTTTCGCCCGATGGTGACTAAATTCGCACAGAAATATGCAAATGGATATGCAAATCTTAGGTCATATTGCTGCATATTTGCAAACTTTTAGACTTCCGAATTAACGAGTTGAATTATTTAAGCCAGTTGATTTGCTCGATGCGTGAATAATCGCCTCACCAAAAGACAACAAACATGACGCTGAACAAGTTCGACCCTCGATCGTGAGCGTCTGTTCTTCTGATGCAGGGAAGGTTTACTTGAGGAAGTAGGTGGGGGAAATTTTCGCCAGTGCACCACAGATGTGATATAGGGAACATGATCGTCCGCATGCCGGCGTACCGGCGGAAACCACCCTTACGAAAGCCGAAATTTGCGCACCTCCCTCAAAATCTGCGGCGTCTGTACACTCTCGCAAGCGTCCAATCCATACACTTACCCCTGTGTGCACGCAAACGCGTGCTCATTGCGGACGCACTATTGCACGAAGTGATATCCAGGCTGCCCTCTACTTGGTCAGGTGGATGAGTGACACAGGAATTCAGTCCTGCTGTCGCTTGGGTGTGACGTTGTAGCAGTTGGGGGCGAGTCAAAATGAACCTCATATAGGCTTGCCTTAGGGATGTTACAGCTGATAAGCTGAGCTAGATCAAAATGTATGCTGATGGGGCAACGCATGCAGGTGGAGAGACAGGTCTGACCAAATGGCGCTCGCCAAGCGGACAGTCGACGTGTTCTGTTGGGCTACACGCGCAACTGAGGCGCACCGGCTGAAAGCCAGCCATGTTCACTGCACGGTAGGAAGAATGCCTCCCTTTCGAAGAGCAAACTTTCCCAAAGCTGAGTCAAACAGTTCTGTCGATTGCATTTCTAGGGTGGTTCGTCATTTGAGCTGCAGAATATTTATCAATAAATTTGGAAGTTTCATGAGAAAAAAACATGAACTTTATTTCGAAAGAATATTTTAGGCTACTTCGGAATAACTGGGTTGTGGAACGACAGCTTCGGAAAACAACTGGTGATCACGGTTAAGGTGAGTCGGCAGGAAAATCCATTTCAACGAAAATTCGGCGACATGTTGATTCCTTTCAATAAGCAACGTTCGGAAAATTGTAGTGTAATTTAATAGTGAAATTGCCACACTGTTCATGCGCCGTTCTGAGAGTTGATGAAACGCCAAACCTGAAATGACTTCCGAACAATCCCAATATTGCCAATGGCCAGTTGATGAGGAATAAATGTTGTTGGTTGTTTACCCTTCCTTGGCCTACATTCAAACGGTGCTCAATCCTATATTTAGAGGTTAGTTTGACTGAGAAGATAAACACAGTATCAGGCTGTATGTTCGTGTGATGGCTGATAATCACGAAAGTTTTAAATAGGCATCGCAGTTCCTCTCCATCAACTGAAAGTAGACCGAGTTGCTGTGATCATCCTCGGCACGTTTAGCCACTAATTCATTAATTCCAAACTTCTTTGATATTCACGGCAAAATACGGAAATTTTGATTTGCTGAATGTGCAGTTTCTCACCACAGAATCGGATGAGAATGAGGGCGGTCATTTGGAACTCCATGTTCTATTCCACTTATACTCTCACCTGCATTCCAAATTGAGTTTAGCGGGAAACGCACCTGGAACCCAGTTAACTCTCTCTTTTATGATGCTCTTACTGGTTTTATATTTTACAATATCACTAAATTCAAAACGCCCGATCACCCCACACACAATCGCCACACGATCGCAGCAACCAAGTAAAAGCGAGTTTTGTTGTGCTGACAATCACTGGTCCGTCTATCCGCGTTTCCTAAATTAGTGACCAACCTTGTCTTTTTACTTCATTGTTTGCCTCTACTTCGACTTGTTGAAATGTTTATCCTGATAGACAAACGTTAAACTTCGTTGGGCTGGCTGTGTTTGGTGACATTAAATGTAAATATGCTCTCGTTACCTCGTTTCGTGCCTCGTTACCGAGGCGCTAATCATGGGGACCAAATTTTTCACAGAATCTGATGCATCATATTCCTGCCTTTTATTTGCGGAAAGTAGCCGTAAGAAGTTGAAATTTGTTTGTAGAGTTTACTAGTGACAGAATTTAGTTGGTAGAGATTCTGACTGTTGTGGCGTGACTTTTCGATGGATGGAAGTGAAGGCGAAATAAGGAACAGTAGTTCACTAAAACTATCCTACCATACAAGTCGTCCTCAAACCTGGGGGTAACAAATGTGTGTTTTCGTCGGATCTTTCCAGATATCATGTGCTGACTGAGAGGTAGGGCAATATTATTTTGTTATGCGGTACTACGGCATAATGAGTTTCTTCGTTACACGGTAAAAACCATGTATTGATCTCAGCTTGCGATTCGCTGTATCTCAAGTTCTCCAGCAAATATTTTGGCAGAAACACGTCAAGACCATTACCAAACTCCGAAGAATGGTTGAAACATCAACCGCTGTAGACACCAGTCGCATGATGAAACAAAACAGGACATTTCGCTTTATCACAAAAGTAGTTTGAAGACTATCTATGTGGTCCAACTACAGCTGAGACATCTGAACTTCAATTTGGGTGTCTGAAGCCGCGCTGTCAGAATGAGCTTCGGGATCGAATGGTACATCGAATGGTCAAGCGGCTGTTTTGTGAAGCTTGCATCATTCATTTGTATCGGATTTGATCCACTTACCGGCCAACATTTTGTGCATACCACCCCTTGATTTTGTGGCAAGACTTAGGAGTTTGTCCGTTCAATTAGGCTTCGAAAATGCAATAAGTTAGCGACAAAATCCCGAAACCACTGTGGTATCATTCATTTGAACCGAACATAACCTGCAACTTTCAGACTTTTTGTATCGAATTGTTGGATGGATACTTTTTCATCTAGTGTCACGTGGATCAACGTAGATCAACAAATCATGCTTATTCGGGCGTGCGATGCAACGAAGGTTTCTCATGCCGATTTACCAAACGCATTTATTCATGTACCCTACCACAAATCCTTCTCACAACAACATTGGTGCAATATTCTTCCTGCTCCAATGAGGTCAGCTGATAACGATGACAGTTCACCTAGGAAAACCTGTCACGTTGAGGCTGACGTCGAAAGGGACCTGATCCCATCGGATCTTTCGAAATTAAAATCAGACGCGATTTCATGAGCAGACGAATACTGAGTCGTTTTATTAGTTCGGATGATATTTGCATCACTTGGCAAAGTACAAATGGACTGGACGATTCCGAATGCGCCCTCATTGCTATCATCACCAACTGGTACGTCCACTGAGAAGAACACAGTTTGATTACTATGGCATTAGTAATAGTTTTAGATGATTATCCCAGGTAATTCAGTGCGGCATATCAAGTGAAACTTCCAATAAGATTTTCCATCCAGTATACTTCGTTACCATTCCTATTCAAAACTGGAATGTTTTTCATACCACAAGATGAGAAACTGAACAGCCGTGTATTACTCAGCTGACACTTGATAGACACTCGTTCATCGCTGATGCTGCTGTATGAGGCTTCCAGCTATTCAGATGGCAAAACACATTGCACGTAACAACTTACCGTTTGGGACGTAATATTGTAGGAGTGCGTTCAACTGCCCCACTGAAATTGTAAAAAATGCTGTGGGTGAGACGTGATGGGTTTCTGGCATCTGGTTTGCAGGTACAGATATGCAAGTCGAATATTTTCTAAAATACTTACCGTTGTTCATCCAAACCCATGGAAAATTTGTATGGTTTTGCCAAATTTATTAAATTTTGTATCAACTGGATGTACGCGAATGTTCCTAGGACAGACGCTCTGGCAATAGCAAGGTGGCTGTTACTGGTATCACAAATCTCCGGTAATGAGATAGTCGAAGTCACCAAAATATCCATAGATCTCGTGGGACTTCGTTTTCGACTCTTAGGAACAGGGTCTAACGATGAAACTTACAAATTGCCCACCTAACCTGACAGATATACGCAAGACTTTGAACAAAATGCTTTGGCTGGATTCGATCTCACACTGCGGGTCTTTCGGCATTACGCAGGTGAAACCTTCGTTGTGATCAAGCCTGACAACATCAACAAATTCTGTCAGTCTCTTAACAATTTAGGCGCTAACGTGATGTTCAGATTGGAGATAGCGGCTACTTTGAGTACACTACGTGCAGCTTCTTCCGGGTAGCAAAATCTCGCTTTGACTCGTAGTCAAAATATTTGGGTTTGCAAATGTCCTAAGACAATTGACGATCAAAGTGTAGTACGGTGCTGAAGATAACCGAGCGAATGGAAATGGGGACAAATCTCAACAATGACTACATTTGCAAACGGGCGAGAATGAAGAATTACCTAGCGTCGATGAGACAGAGTGTAAATTAGCATTCTACTAAGAAATGTAAAAATGGCTGAATATAAACCCGGAAATTGCTCGGGCTGCCGTGTTTGTATGAAAAATTTCGTGATGATGGAAAGAAACGAGGAACAGACAAATGGATTAGTACGCTTTTCGAGGGCGAAATTATAACCACTCGTCAAGAGCGGTTGCTCAAAAAATCAGGCTTTGCCCATCTCAGACTGACGGTGATAAAAATTGCTGTTTACCTGAAACCAACATACGCTGGTGGAGTCTTAAACTACTCGACAGCATATCAGAAGGCAGCGTACTCCAGCAGAGATTCGGCGGTGTCTATTCGAATACGAGCGCCGTGCACCGAATGGTAGCACAAAATGAGGTAATATGACCCCAATAACGTTGCGACTAAGAAGATGGATGACAAACTGCAAGACCCGAAATACGTGTGTCAGAACTGCAGCCATCCTTCACAAAACAGAAATTCCCAAGCAATCGGAAGTGTGTTGACAACGGATAACAGTAGAATAGCATTCCAGAATGGCGAAGCATCATGCTTAGTATTGGTGCAACAGAATTGTCTCCTCCCAGCTGAATGGGAAAACGAGGTATCCACACACAAATGTTCAAGTAGGATAAACAGCCATGGAGCTGCACGACAGAATCGGTTAGCGCAAGCGTTGCACAAACACGTCACGAAGAATCGCAGATGTATATCAGGCGATAGAGATTCGTCAATGAACGGGCATACGCTATGCACCACAGATGGGAAAGATTCGTAAAACCTAGAAGCTTCGAAACCAGCATTAGGATTCACACCACAGTTGCTGGTGGCTGACATGTCTGAATTCGCCAACCATCCCAGCAATGGATTAGAACCAAAAAGCAGGTGGAGAGCAGATTTGGGCTAGCCGAGTTGACACGTGGCAGCTTGTAGTTACCGTGAGATAATCCGGGTGAGATATACAAAACCCAAGGAGAACAAAATTTCCAAAGAAAATCCAGCCTCAATCCAGCTGTCTTAGGTCATCCCAAGACAAACAAAAAACTTGTGGACATCTCCTAAGAGGAGTATTCCACCAAGATAAATAAAACCGTATGATCATGACAGTGAAACCTCACTGAATTTGATAACAATTCCCCAGTTAGTCGCCAGTACCACTCACACACAGTTATCGACAAACAAGATCATCTGATTATAATTCAGCACTGAGTATGTTGGGACGTAAGGGATCTCCCGGTCAACCTGAAGAAGCTTCTGTGTGAGAAGAGAACTTGCGCCTAGCGATAGGCCCCCAATTTTTCGCATACATCTCTGAAATGGTACAGAGTTTGTTTTGATATGCGGCCTACGTAATCGCGTTTATACACTTCACCTGGTTGCGACTAATTCTGCATAACTTCAACGCCGTCTAATTGTAATCAGTCGAACAAAGGACATAACATTGAAATGTTTAGTTCCCTTCACTCACATTTGTAAGGTCCTTGAATACTGGGCGCAGATAAGGAAAGCGTCAGGACAACCAGGCAGGCTCTGACCACCATCACGCAGCGTCCGTTAAGGAAGTAATCTAGCGGATGCGTTGGTAACACATAATGCTTTGCTGTCCAATCAAAGCACTGTTCATAGTTGACCAATCATTGCACCTGAACCCAAACAACCCTACAGCTGAGAAGCCTCGGCAACTGGGTATTTCTCTGAGTTTGCAAGTGACAGCGCCTAACCGATAAGAGTTCCGTTTGTTTTCGCAACTGGAACACGTAGTTTGGTCTGCCAGACAACTTCAAACCTCCAGGCAAACTGAAGATCACATCCACGAAGAAATCAGGCGACCGTTGTTTAGAACTGTAAGACTTATTTTTCTCATGGTGTTTCTCCCAACAATACGGTTCAAACTTCCCAGTGCCATCATGTTTGACTAATGGGAACGTGATGATCAAGGGGTTGCAGAAATTCTGTCGAATGTGACACAAAACGCACTTTACAAACCTAAGTACTCAGATTACAAATGCATCTTTCGACAATTTTTTTAACTTGAAAAGAGCCAAATTTGTGATGGGAGCTGTCCTGGTTTTTGATTTTCTGATCATAGTTCAGCGGTTGAGCTAATGTTGCTAGGCACCAGTATTGGGCAGGAAAAACCCGGTACTAAAGGCCCAGTAGTTCGTTTCACACGAGGCCAGTTCATTGCTGCGTAGAGTTAGCGACTAAAGCTCACGTGTGGGGAAAATGGTGAGCTGGTTAAACGGATCCGCGATTGGTTTTTGCCAACTTACATCAAGATCAAACTGATGTGCTCTTGGATAATATGCCACGGGAAGTGTAACAAACAGCATGAAAGAACAACTTTGAACTCAAAGAGTCTATCTACTAAATCCTGAAAAGTTAACGGTGAACCAAGCATAGGTGTTGTGAGATTTGCATAACATAAGACATTAACCGCTTCTGCCTACATAAAGCGAGCTAAACACATCTATATCAGCAGCCCCAAATACCTGGAGAGTACGCTTATACCTGATAGAGGTAATAATAAAAGGCACGAGCAGGTCAAGGCGTGACCATTTCATAGGATGTGTCTAGTTAATAGGGTTCTTGGGCAGCCAGGATCAGATATCGGAGGTCAATTTTGATGTGCTGAAAGGTCCGTGCTCTAAGGTGTATCGCCGTTTGTCCTGTGTACCTGGTTACGCAGAAATAAGCCTACGGAATATCGAGTTTCATACTGCGTCTGGACGCACTGGGTCCCGCAGTAATGCTGTCAGCACAATTGCTATCACCCGTCTGTCAATAATATAAAAGTGTTGTGCGTTCGTCTTGGCGGTGAATTCAGATGGAGCCGAATTTAGCAGGATAGGCTATCACCATGTAGCCGGACTGGCAGATAGACTGAGTTTGTGCGCAGTTAAGGCAATATCACATGGATGTCTGCTGTTTCAGTGCTCACCGATGAAGCGCATAGTATTCCCGTCTTCAATGAGCGTATCTTTCAATAAGATAGGTAGACCTGTTGGACTGGACGAAATCTCGGCTAAAAATTGAAAATTATTTTGAGCGGTTGCGAGATCTTACGGTTTAGGGCACTTCAAATGATGGTTTCTCCTGTATGGAACTGAAAATGTGTGTGAACTGGGGGAGTATCTAGTTGGTATGAGGATTTGGTGAGGGGTAAGTCAAAACAGGCTATTCGTGTGTTTAATATATTTTAAAGCGGAATTCTTCGAGTGTGAAATATGTGTTCGTCCAGAACGGCGAGATTAGTATTAAAAATTTTACTGACGTTTGTAAACACTTGGATCTTCAGAGTCAGGTTGAAGCTGGAATACCCCGCTGTTGTTCGTTAACCCAAGCAAAATGATGCAAAAATATTCTTTACCACTGCGGAGGCACATGATAAAGTAATTATGCATCAACCATGACACACTGGGGAACGAATTACAATAGAGGTTTCGGTTCGAGCTACATGGGTTGTTATGCGTAGTTCACTGCATAATCGTAGCGACCAACGAAACATTCCTCAGTTCAAATTTGTATCTTCAGAAAAGCTCTCAAGATACGCATCTCATTTGTCGCAGTCTCTGAAAGACTGGCGCCATACATAAACCACCCCTGAGGTATGTATGAAACGCAAGGCGACGACGTTAACAACTCAGCATACTAAATGCGAAACACAGACGTCTAAGCCCCAATAATACTCACGTTCTCAGTTATAGAGGGAAGGTAAATTCAAGATTTCAAAAATCGACCTGTCAGAGAATTCAGTCGCTTGACCTGATGATAAACAATAAGGGAACGTTCTTCATTGAAGGAAAGTTCGCCTGCCAAATAAACCGTTGGAGCAATATGTTGTAGTTGAAGAAGTCTTAGTCTTTCAGGCGGGAAAATGGATCCCCATTTGCAATCTCTTGACACGCCAAATTTAAGTCCCACCAACCTAAACCAAATTATCCCAATCATGCAAACTATACAAAGTATCAGGAAATCCACTCCGGTGGTTAGAACTGCCAGAAGAGTGAGACAACTAAACGATTCAAACCAGACGATGGCATATCCGCCACGGTCAGCAGCCACTACATTGAACTGCGAATACGTGCATCTATATGGTCTCGCCAAACCGTCGTTCTTAGTGAATGTCGCTGTCATCATACAACCTAAATATCATAACAGAATTTCGTTGTACCAGAAACCAATGAGTCTTGTAAGTACCCTGTTAAAAATATGCAAAAATATCAGTATATATGTATACCGCTTGGAGCGAAAAATGTCTAGGGGGGAAACGCATGACAAACATCAGGCAGGAACTGCTGGCCTTGCTTGGAAAACCACTGTATGTTCCCTGAAATCGTGTCGCTGGAAGTTGTCGTGGTAACTAAGGTTCAGTTTCAACAAGAGCACAGTGACCGAAAATAATAATCCCGGGATCGCGTCGTCAACTTAGCACGTCTCTAATGGTTAGCTATGCGTTCTTGTTCGTTCTGTAGGAATAATCCAGTAGAATCCAGTTGCTGACGGTATAGCGTAAAATGCTATTCTGTGTGTATAGTGGGTCTGGTCTATGTGGTGTTAGTTTCAAACGGTTGATCGAATCGCATCCACAGATCTAAGACAAGTACCTGCGAACTGTTCTTATACCTCTCTGGACATTAATGGGACGCACATCCGTCGCATTGTGACTTTGCCTCTGCACAAACAACGAGCTGTGAACATCTTACTCAGATGTTGCAAACTCACTATATCGATATTGTCGCAGTTGTCCTTGTCTCGTAGGCCAAAGCGAGAACTTGGCAACACACCAGCGTTTCGGCCTCAGCGAGCCGTTGATATCGTGATGACAACAAAGAAATCTACTGAAGTCGCCCTTACAAAAAATAAAACATGCCAAAATTGAGTTAGCTTAAACAGGCTATCGTATATGAACATAGAAAACCACAAGGGCGCATTGACACACGGATGCCGAGTCGGAGTTGAACACTGTGTCGGAGGTTATATGTTTGCTTGTATCGTACGACGCTGGCTGGTTTGAGCTCTTGTTAGTCAACCGAAACTGAGCAAATTTGAGTTTGGTTCCTTTCGACGACATTGTGGAAGTAAGCTGGGCCGAAACCTAGCTGTCCCTCACATTCTTTTTTGGGTAAGTAGGCTTTGAGATGCAATACTGTGTTGTTATGCCGTGCCTTCTGAACAGCCAACAAAGCGCATGAAAGAAAGACCCCTGAGTGGATGTTTGGAAAGAACAGCCGAATAAATGTCTGACGTTCTACGCGTAATTAATTTGTGAAATGAATTTCAACAAGACCACGTCTGGCCCCTGCTAATGGATGTTAGAAAATTCGGGTAAGAAGTGGATACAAACTGAAATATTTCTTCATCGAATTCTGTTTGCTGGCTTCAAAACTCCAATTTTTGGTTCTCCAAATGGTCTGACTCGTCCCTGATTTATAAGCAGTTTACCCCGACGCTGGTCACATGGGCTATTCAGGGGAAGCCTTGAAGCGTATCGAAACCGACTTGTGATCAAATGTCTGGATTCTTAGAACAACACACATTCATTACGTCATCAGTTCCCTCCGATGAGGCTGTACTGGCGACACAGCACAGGCCCGAATAATGCCGCAATTTTCGAACAAATTGTATGCAGTTCCAACTAGTAGGATATGCAAAGATTGCCTAAACAGAAGGCTCGGTCTAATACGCTTTAGCTTAGCTTGTCGACCGTCCAAAAATGATCATGTTCGCTGCAGTTTGATGAGATAGAAGCCTTCATAGGCTGGATGATTGCTGTCTCCGGCTTGCTGTCTATGGGCCGCGTAGTCTGTGTTACTGATGCCCTGACAGTGATGGCATTATTGCTATCCAACTCTTTGGTTTTTAGATAGATCTTGGTTTTACCACCACGGCTCATAAGCAATAGCTTCAGGTTTCAGGATGGAGTTTCATATGAGCAGAAGATACTATGCATCCCGGGTGATTACACCGCTCTGTCCTTGAAACTGAGCCGTATGTTCTATCTTGCGGGAAGTATAATCCGTTCCAGCACCCGATATTATTTTTGCGGTTCTGTAGGTCGACTCAAGACTTGGGTATCGTGGACTGACAAAAAGAGGATACCGTGTTTGTCAGTCAAATGCACGTTGATCCAACGCGGGTTTTTCCTACACTCAAACTATGGCGCGGTAGACTTTCGTCTCTGGTATCGCTAAACAGTAACCAGTAGATTATCAGGGGTTAGTAATCCCACGTCTACACAGGTAGAATTGTGTCGGAAATCGAAAAGCGACCTTGGTGACCCAATTATGTTGGGGTTTTCAACTTTATAGTAGAGGTGTGGTGGGCGATCACGTGATGCGACCGATAAAGTTGAAATTTGGGTGGGCACATTCGCAGCATATCCAACACGTTTTCACCGCTTGGGTGTGATCTTCATGACATTCGCTACCAGCCTTGTCGAATATGGCAACTACACTTCTACTCGTGCAGATCTTACTTCCTAGACGTTGACACCCCAGCCCGCCAAATATTGTTTCTTGTTCGAATCAGTCCATCACGCAGTATAGGCCAGTGTCATACGACGAACGTCGCTCATCAAAACATTATCCAATTCACACCCGCCAATTACGGTACAGGCTTCATGCTGATACAGTGGAGTAGTTCGGGGTGGATCATGCAATATTTTGTGTGTGCTACTTCATTCAAGGCATTCTGTCAAAGTTTAAAAAACATGATTCATAAAGCAGAACAGTTTCGGGGTTATATGAGACACCCATCCGTCCCATATGTGTGTTTGGCGCCATGCTAAGCTCTCCGGAAATCTTTTGTAAACAACTCCACCGAACGCAGTACCCAGTGTGCCCTCTGAATACATCACATTTAAAGTGGAAGTTGTGGACACATCGAATCGTGTGATGAACTCAGCTACACACTGCTTTCCTTTAACGGTTCAGGTGAGTGACTTTCAAATAAACAACTAATTTTTCGTATTTTCCTACGCCCTACAAACAAGCACTATTGTCCTCATGGCAGTCACCTACAATGTGATCAAATCACAAGGGCAGATTCTAATTAGCAGAACTTATTAGGGTTTACCAAACACTAATTAGTTTTATGAGAACCTCAGTGGAGTACGTGATTATACACAGGTCAAGACAAAAATGCTATGAAAAGATGGTCAATATTTTGGAGAATATAGAGTGAAATCTGGCCCATATCACCGCAAGATGGCAAAACGAAAAACGCACGGCACTCAGCCAACTGACTTCAGTTTACGTCATGTGAAAACCTATTTACGTCGCCTGTTGCCACTAGCCGGGCCACCTTACTTACCGAATTACTGTAGGGTGGGTAAGCGAAAATGGGCTACTGCTAAAACCTCCCTTCTTTCTCTTTCATATTCGTTCACTTCTCCCTCCCACAACTTCACTGCTAACTCTCATTCTAGGTCCATCCGTTAAGATTGACAACCTCATTCGCATTCCAACGCTGTTGGCCACAACATCCGCGCGTCACCCAGCGCCAACAGCTTCAGGCACCTTGACGTGCATCTCAAAACCCCAACGCCCAGTCTCTCTGCCTGCCTTTATTTTCGTGCGTTGAAGCATACAGGACGAGAAGTTGATCTTGCTTTCACACTGGAATGGCTTGACAGTAATGCGTGTTGTTTCTCAGAAGCAAGAGTAAATTATTCAAGCGCAGCGGTTGAGCCAATCGCCCCATCGCTCTCCACTCGCCTCCGGTTGAATGTTTGAACGCGCTTGGTAACTTCTTCGATACTAATAGTTATGCACTTACACGTGTCGTCAAACACCACCGCATACCAGTCAGACTTTCGAGCCAGAGGTTTGGTGAAGGACCCTTATTGTTTTCTACATGAGATCCAGCCCTATGACAGTGTTTTGGCCCACGTACGGCCGTAAAGCATACAAGCATCAATACACTCATGCTAGACCATCCGTCGCTTATAGTGAATAGCCTTACTTGCCGTATAAACCAGGGCGGGTAAGCGAAGATAGGCTACTCTTAAAGCCTTCCTTCTTCCTCTTTCACATGTTTTATTTTCCCCTTTCCTGAACCTCCTTTCAGGACCATCCTTTACGCCTGGCAAGCTTGTTGGTTTTTCAACACTCCTGGTGACAAACTCTGCACATCAGGCGGCACCGACAGCTTCAGGCACTTCACCGACCACTAATCTTCGACGCCCTGTGTATCTGGCTGCTTTCATTGTTTGCAGGCTGGAGAACGCAGCAAAACAACTGCTCTTGCTTCCACACTGGAATCACTTGACTTGTTTTGCAGCCAGTCCCGGAAAGGAATATATAAATATCCTTCCAATTCTCTCCACATTTGACACTGACTTCGCTGTGAAGGAGTTGACGTTACGCTCACCTACTGGAACATGATTATTACTTGCACCTTGCATCATCACTCATTAGTTCGTTTATACAATATTTCCGGGTTTCCCGAAACCAACTGTTTCGCATCCAATAACTGAGCACTACTCACAGAAAAATTGTTGTTCATTGGTTCTTAACAAGTGGATTTTCAACAAAAATTGATTTGTCGTGACGAACTTTAGAACAAACATTTGAATTACGACTCCGTTTAAACAATAACTGGTGATGATATTTTCAATTTTTTAGCCAGTAGGTGATCGGGCTATTCTTTTAGCCACTTGTAACCCAGGTAAACATAAGAACATTCACCCGGTAGTTAATATATACGTGGAGTGCTCAGAATTGTAGGGATATATACAGAGCAGGGAGCAGGCTGAATGCGGGTTGTGGTACCTGAAGTTTGTGGCACGTAGTGTGCGCTCAGACGTAGATGGTGACGGAAACGCGGGGACTGCGCCTACCTGATGAGGCCCAAGAAGGGCGAAACTGATCGTTAGCTGTCAAGGCGTTTTCGGAAACCTTGTGTGTAGTTTCCTTCATAGATTGACAAGATGTTGCCACAGCCGAAAAATGTCTGAACCGTGTAACTCCATTTGGGCATCGCAGAATGCAGGTCTTCCATAATGTCCAACGATATGAAACTGAATTCTCAGAACGTTTGATCTCGGATGACTGCAGGATAATTGGAACGGAAAGTCGATGTGGGTAACTGTCGTATCTATGTTTGTCTGAATCATATGCAACAAGCTATCCACTTTCTGATTTCCTTGCGGAGCTATTTCGTGGTGTATATATGCAGTACGGGACGATGCGTGCCTAATAAAACGTAGGTTGTGCTGCATTAAATGCAGGTCCTCAACAACTGGATTTGACTAATTACAGCATATTTTTGCTTAAGCCAATGGCTTGCAGCACCATTACGAATGGTTTCTTCTACTTCCGTGTTCTCAATGAGCTTCTACAGAGACAGCAGCTGACTGTACATATATTGGAGTTGAAATCTATAAAGTGTAAAAATGAACTAAAACTGAAATCTGTAGGGTGTTCACTAGTAGGCTGGGAACAGCCATTGTGCATTATCAAGCAAAATATGCAGTTGTTTTTCTGACTTGTGGACAAGCATCCTAATAATTCCTTCTAGACGGACTTTCGGTTGAAGTTTTATCCTGTAAGTGAAGTTAGTCTGTACCGAGAAGCAGAGAAGCATTGTGTAGCTCTTTGTCTTTTTTCCGGTATAATCGGCACTGAGCATCTTACAACCCCCAAGGATGTTAAAACTTACCAGCTCCCGGTTAGTCGTTGAGAGCTAGAATGTTGGGTGAGATGCGGTGCAGTTGATTCGATCCTAGTGCGATTAACTCTCACTTAGGCAGCATATAGCACCACTCATGTTCCAATCAGGGGTTCAAGTTTGTTGATAGTGTGGCGACAATTTGGCATTTTCAAATGAGCTTTCGCCGTGCTTTCGCCCACCGAACATGTTATTCCTATAAACGAGCACCGAATGTTTTTGCACGTTTCGCTCATCCAGTTGTCTTTAAAATTAAACGGTTTAGTTCAGATTGTAGTGCAATTAATGTAAGGGTATTTTGTTTGTGTCAGTGATCTATTCGTCCGAGCTGCAGACACGATTTGCAGAGGGAAGCCGGATTTTATTACCAAGTATAAGAAACATGCGCGTATGATATATACATATGCGTGTAGTTCGTTGGTTCGGCAATATGTAGAAGAGTATGGCATAAGTTTCGGGTTATTATGACTCATAGTCGGCAGGAGGATTCACACGGCAAGCGGCGCAGCAGAGTGAATTCTTGTCCAAATTCAATCTGCCGAAAGCTCGGAGATGAAAGTAACCAGCGAAAACAACAGTTGCTCGACTCGCAGCTCGAATCATACCAGAATCCAAACTGATCTGGCCAATTTGTGCTGCCTATCCTCATTTTGCTGAATCTACGGGATTTTACACTCCGATGAAGTGACGGTGCTCCTGTCCATTGGCGGGATATTGTCTTGTACGTTCTTTCCTCAGTGTTAACGCTGATGGATAAAAATATGCACCTCTGCATCTTGTAGGCGGTGTAGGACGAGTGGGCTTGGAAATCAACTCAAATAAACATCAGCTCGACGAATATACCACGTGGTAATTTCACGGAAATCAAACGGTTGGATATGCATATCATGGAGATATTGAATGATCCATGTTCGCCTACTGCACGTTTTGAGGCGTATTGTCTTGGTTCATTTACATACAAAGTTCCAAAAACAATACAAATGAACGGTAATACTGGTTATGCCACACGGGACAATAACATATGTGTTTGATTAAGGCAACACAAATGGTGTTGGAATTCGTAGTATTTGAAGGATCCGGTAGTCAGGCGTGGCCATGTAAAATTCAGACTGCCACAAATGGGCTGGCTACATTGAGGTCCTTCTTCATCAAATTGTTGGGTTAAGCAGATTTAGCGCAATTTAATGTATCCACACCACGATAGTTGGATTATTTGACGACCTTGCAGGTTAAAAATGAGACTCAGATGACTTGGACAAAGAATCTGTTATATTAGATTCCCGGTTAACAGTGGACTGTGTATGTGTGGAGGTGCTTCAGCACCGAAGCCTGAAGCGGTAATGCGTGACGTTGCTTATATAAATGCCACAGATCTATAGGCCCTCAACATCCAGCTCAGACATTCAGATGTATAATTATGATGAAGCTCCACTTCATAACGTCAGTGATGATATCAGCACTAGTACACCCACAGAGCTCCATACTACGAATTGAATGCCTCAATGTCCACAGTCGCACATAAACATATTCTACGTTTATTTTTGATTCAATAATCTCAGTGGGAGAGTATAATAAAATGGCTGAACTCAGTACTCCCTGGTGTCTCATCAAACAGGACCAGAAGGTTGAATTCATGCTTCCAAGAGTCGAATTGCATTGGACGATTGAAGCAGTAACGATGAACCGACACTAGCAAACTGTTTTCCCTGGATTATCGAGCGTAAAACTTGAGCATCTTATCACTCCAACTGTGCATAAATTTCATCCGTGACTAGCGCCTGGTATCACTTAAGGGATTTACTTCCAGTTTTGTGGTGTAAAAATTGATGAAAAAGCCACTGCTGCCCCCATGCGGAATCCTTTGAGTTTGGACAAACACAAATCATTTTGTGAGAAAGCTGTAAACTGACAACATTCGTAGACTTGCTCAATCTCACTCAGACTATTCACATTTAACCTGTTAGAGCCAACAGAATATGCATTATGTTTTCTGGGGTCGGAATATGAATGACACAACCTGAGTAGAGAATTTACTACCGGAATTAAGATAACTGATCCAACCCAGTTTGTTCACTAGTCTTCTGTTGTAGTGTAGTGTGCCATTCAGATGTTTCTGATAACTGTCATGGAGAGAATTGATTAGGCTCACTCTCATTTCACAACCCGTAGTTCTGGACACAGGTTTAGAAAATCATCCAAAGTATCTCCTTGTGGTCTGCTCGAAGTAGCGCCCGGTCACACCAACCAATGAAGGTTTACGTATTGTAACTTATGATTCTGATATGGTCTCGCCAGGCAAGTACACATAAATGGTCTAAGAGCTTAAGAGAAGAGAGAACTGCAAAACGTTTGCCCAACGGAGTTGGTCAATGAAGCCTTTCTACTGACTAGACTGCCATTCATGTTGCAAACAATTTTAGCTGGGAAAGGATGAAACTAACTTTGCAGAAAACACATCACCAGCTGCCCACAGATGGCTACTGGGAGAAAATAACTTGAACTACTTAAACCCAAAGGAGTGCTAATTTTATCTCTATAAATCACTGAAGTTACACGAACATGCTATATTTTCGGCATGCAAAATCGTCAGTTTCGAGGTATTGCTGAGGTGCTGCGTAGTATATTCAGACCTGTTTGTGAAGGGTTGCTGAACATGGCCATATAGACACAGCTGACTTTGTGTAACGTATCGTAATCCAAAGACAATTGGACTAATCTCTGCGTCGTGATATTGTTCATTTCTTACTGTTGTGTCTCTTTGTGTTAACAGACGTTACTTGCCAGTGTTTCCATCGGATTGACAATAATCGTTTTGTTTAGACAGGATTTAATTTCCCGGTCTTCAGGCTGAACTCTGACATTCCCAACCACAACACCCAGCGTTAGTGACCTCGGTGCTGCCTTACTATTGGAGTAACTAGTGCAAAATTGCAACCGGAATATCGGATAATGAAATCCTGGCGCACACCCTTTTGAGCCACGATCATGAGCCGCCAATCTGCTTTGCAAAGAGACATGATTTGCATCTGTCCCTTTTTGGAGAGTTACTGTATGACTACAAGTTCAAATGCATAAAAGAGGACCGCAGTAGCAGGAATCACAATGTGGACAGGAATGATTCGTCAAAAGTAGAATTAATATCTTCAAATGCAATAAAATAATCCCCGGAGCGGAAGGTGGATCACGTTGCAGTAGCGCATTGTCCGCCGCTCTCACCGCAAAAACAAACCACCGGTTTGGAATGCAAGTGTTTCCTGTCCAAGTTTCGTGCGTACGGAAGGTTTGAACAGGACAGTTTGGCTGAAAACCCAGACATGGCGGTGCAATCACAATGGCCGACTCACATAATCCTAATGTGGATGGATACTCCCGAAGCGCCCATGATCATTTAGGATTGTCGCATTGGTAAATATTCTAAACAGAATAGAACGATGATCCATATGCTCACTGGGTCAAACTATAAATCATGCATATTGAGGCCAAAACAATATCCCTTGGCCACAGGATAGATGCCTTTCTGATATATACCCACAAAATCAGCGTGCGCTTGCTAATGTTGGTGTAAGCACGCATCCATTCTTGATCCGGCAAACCGTGCACGCATTGTTAACCTCACTCGGATAATGCGAATAGTGAGAATATATGATTACCAATAAGGATGAAACAGCTAAACAGTGCTTCTCAGCTCTCCAGCACGTATTAGGTTCACTAACAGGATGAAATATACATTAAAATTTCCAAATCTCCTCACACTACAATAAGAAGCTCAGACAAGGAATAAAAGTTACTAGATGAGTGAAACCCCAGTGTGAGATGCCGTTGCTCGGGGAAGTGGTGAACACATGTGATTACTTGATGTGGATCCCAGGACTGAAGGATGAACGGCGCTATATCCATAGGAAGTGCGAGTTAGTCGCACTGCTGATCATATACTTGAGGCCCAACGTTTAAGTGTTCAATTTATTGACCGGGACGCCAAGCGTTCCGGTTAGGGATCCTCTGGAACTTCTTCAGACGCGCACTGCTCACGATTTCTAGTAATGATGAAACAGCTGTACACTGCTTCTCAGTCAATCAGCATAGGTTGGCTTCACTCACACGACGAAATCTCTACTTTAATTCCCTAATCTCTTCTCTCTACCGGCAATCGATAAGCATCTCAGTGGAAGTAAATGTGTCACCCACATATGGTTATTCGGTATCAATATCTTTATCTCATTCAAGCAGTATGCGTGCACCATCCTCGGTTAGATTAACTTTGCATCGCATCCCAGTGGCTAATAGGCTGCAGGAGTGTGAACGCTTTTCCGGCCCATGTGGTTAGTTTTGTGCATATAAAATTATCATTCCTGATTTCGCAGAACATATTCCACCTTCAAATCGCTTATTCCAGTTCTCGAAATTGTCATTTCTGCATCAGTCTGCAAATATTAGCCGGGAGCAGGTGAGTTGCAGCATCATTGGTGGCTTATGAGATGTGCTATGTTGAGCAATCCGAATATGGGTAAAACAGCAGGACAGTGCCTCTCTGCTTCTTGATACAGATTGGCTTCACATACAGGACCAAAGCTCAACGGAAAATCTGTTCGGGTTGCATTGTTCGGATATCTGTCCACATGTCAGAAAACGAACTAAATATTTTATTTTGAAAATACACTATGGCTACACGAATTTTCTTTGTATTGGCACAGGTGATTCCGGAGGTAGTTTTAGGACTGCATAGATGGATGTTGGTAACCAAACAAACACTTCGCGTGTGACTGTACGTGCGTGGATGGTCTCTCAACAACTCAACCTGCACACATCAAGAAGGAGTAAGGGGATTGTGCCTACACAGATTGATATATACACATAGAAGGAAGTCAGGGCGATACAAATTGTGAAGCATTCCTACGATTCCCTACCAATTTCAATTTTAGTTGTTATACTTTTCTGCTCGAATATGTATACATTCAGCTGCCTTGTCTGGATGACATTACCGAGCACAGAGAATTAGACGAAACCATTCTCAACGACGCTGTAAATCCTTAGTATAACCAAAGATGTGCTATAATTTGTCAAAGCCAGCTGTTGAAAACCTGCAGTTGATCCAGCAAAACCTACGTCCTTTGAGGCACCTATCATCCATTACTGCTTATATGCATCACAAAATATCATTATTGAATGTCTTCGCAGGAAATTCCTGTGGTGCGTAGCGTGCCGCATATGATTCAGAAGGACACATTGGTTGCCTACATCACTATTTTTCGTTTCAATTACTTAGTATGCGTGCGAGCCCAGACGTTCTGAGGATTCATTTTCACGTCGTTCGGCATAATGGGCAACATTTGTGCTGTGAAATCCAAACGTAATTTACGCGAATCAAAATGTTTCCGTAGGTTGTGGTGAAAGTCTGTCCATTTAAATTGTTCTTCGGCTTAACTGGGATCTGTTCATGATTTTTTCTTCAATATTTCCATATTCTTACTCCTTTTGCCCCAGTTTATTAATATCATGGGTGACATGAGTTTGCTAGCCAACCACAGCTTCAATCCACATAAATTAACATTTGCTTATTTTCTGCTGCTCCCGAATTAGACATTGGTTCTTTCGGACAAGTTACATTTCAGTGGAACACGAGCTGCTTTCTACACCTGTAAACGAGTACAATATTTCAAACAATTTCACACCATTTGGCACGTGTACCTCTCAGCATGAGTGTTCCGATACGTGAGGGTTTCAGCAATTTCACCGTGAATTCACGAGCAATTTTTCAACATTGTGCTGCATAACTATCGCAAACAGACTAAAACGGCCCAAAATGCTGTTGATCTATTGTTCGGAGTTTGTTCTTCGCTGGCCAGGCTGGAGCAACACAACGCTCACAACTCATTTGTGTCAGTAAATGCGACGACATTGAATTCTGGGACAGAACTTGTACAGGATTCCAGCGAAGGTTACTTGGGTGAGTTTAGCATGTCAAAAGTTAGTGGCAAGCGGACGTCGCATCTAATCTGGTGGCGGATTGGACCTCATGTCCTTCCCACTCATTTGTCTTGCATTTACCGACACACGGTTCTCACTCTGCCTGGCTAATAATGGGCAGAACCTGCCCGGTGTTGCTAGAAAACTGTAGTGATTTTGGTTTAGTGACAAAACTGTTGGTTTAAGATGCATAAGCCGGCACGGAGGATGATAGGACCGGACAAAACTGAAATACTCGTCCAGCAAACAATAAAATTAAAATATGGGAGAACAACTAATGATTTTGTCCACAGAATTTTCGCAACTTCAATTCTCAGCCTTTTGTGCTATACAGAGTAAAACGGTTCTCACTTAATTCTGCAGACATATTTGCGTGCTTGGTGATGGCATTTATTGGAATTACCAGTTTCAGATGTCCTTTGGTTTTCAATGGGATACATTCTTGGAACACGTCAGCGCCGTTGAGTTGATTTCGTTGCACAAACCGCACGCTGCAATTCTGAACTTCCCCCAAAACAGAAGAATGCATTCATGACGATAAGAACCTCTACGTGCAGTGTACCTGCTAAAATTTCATATTGCTGCTATTGGATAAACAACGCTAATGTGAGATGATTTCAAGGAAACAGGTGCACGATTACAAGCCACGTAATAGGTCGAACATTCTGGCCTTCAAGGAAGTAGAATTTATTCTAGAATATGAGGGGTACTAATGAGAGTAAATCGACATTTTCTAACTAATGGTTAGCTTCGACAAATACGCTCACTTGCATACCAATTTGAGTTACGTGGCATACTCACCTTAATCTTTCGTTTACAATATTCTTCAGCTGAATGTGCTGGCATGATATCCGAAATACTGCGGTATGTTTTAAAAAAGGTACCCATCACAAGGTTCCATAGTTTTCAACAACCGTGTGAGTTGTTTCCTTTTTTAAAAAAGCATGAGTAGTTTATGTAAATATTAGTTTGTCTTGATTCCCCGGCTGAGCACATTCGACAAAAATTCATCAATTCCACATGAGAACATAAACAGAAACTAGCGCAAACGTCTCAGCTTCTCATTGGTGGCGTTTATCTTCATTCCGTGTGAAAGACAAGTATACGTAGTTATCGTCTAAAGACAAACTTAATCCTTTGTTGTTTCAGGGTGTCTCATTCACTTTCTAAATATGGCGTGCACTATTTCAAGTTAAGAAGATCAGATGAGACTCTCGTCATCTCCTACAGATGGAGTGCAAAATTGATATCCGCTAAATGCTTTGAGTCAAGAGACGTCGTCAATTCGATTAACTACCATTCACCATGTAAAGCATCATCATTAACGCAGGCATTAACTCAGGGTTATCTCATTACGCTGAAATGCCCGCAGTGTAATAGGTCATCCTTGCCACTGTTATTTCGGCCATCTCACAGATTCCGTGAGCATCCAAAATCCCTCAATAATTTGTGACCCTCGAAATCCTGGAGCAATTTGCAGAAATTTTAAATGCGCTTTTCGACTGCTTGCATTGCCAAGTGCTGCGTGTAGCCGATCATTTGACGTAGAGCTGAAATCTCTCAAAAAGCACTGTGGAGAAATTAAAAGGTCACGTAGGGGCAAATTCAGGCGGATTTATGTGTAAGCTTCTCTGATCTATGACTGGTGATGGCGATTCACCTCAAAGACTTTGATATATGCTACATAGATTCTGTTCACAGTAATTCAGATTTCATGATATAATCATGAAATGTCCTCTTTTTAGGTAAACCCACCGAATGTGTTGCTCTGCTGTTACAGAAACAACCTTGGCACGTGAATTGGTATTTGTACGTCGTACTTTGAGCGGTCACTTCATATTTTGTTTGGGACGGCGAATATTTGTGTCATTAGCGGTGGGGTTGATGATGAAGCAAAGTATGAATGATCATTTACTGCTTTTTGACGGTCTACAAATTTAATAGATGAAGTGGTCTTATGGTGATAACTAAGCAAATACGAGTTTGAACGTACCTGGGGACGCGGTTTCTAGGGAAAATCCCCACGTCGCAAGGCGGATACTCGGACAATGTTAGCAACACCGAGAAATGAAGCGGTTTAATTATGGACTACTCGTGTTATTTCAGTAGCCCATCGGGTGACCCTGTTTGAACACTCGTTGTTGGACGTGATTTCGGTTGTTCTCGATTTTTTCATATTTTCATTTGAATTAAAACAGCGCGAGTTCAGTCTAAAGTCAGTGGAACTTATCAGGTGGCGCCGACATAATTTGGCATCATCTGCCTTCCTTGTATAGCTGTGGAAATCCGCAGTCCTTTAGCGACATATAATAACAAGCACATTTTCCCTTAATTACAGTGAGATGGAAATATTTCCAGTTTACTGATTGAAGTGGGAACTTTGTTAGTAGTTTTGTGAATTAGATGGACATATGGCAACACTGTTCTCTCGGGTCGCCGCACATCAATGAAAATAGAAGCCAACAATAACGGGGTTTTTCCAACTCGAGTTGCTTATCAACCTAGGCAACTGGATTACTAAAGCAAACCACTTTCAGCAAGAGGTCAACGGAGGCAACATTTATAATAGTATAGGCATCGAAACCACAGTAGTTTCAGTGAAATGAATTTTGATTTGCACCTAGTGATCGGCTTATACGTAAACGCTTGTAGTTTATTCAAACCATCCGCCGTCTTTCCGAAGTACGTCTTCGGTGCGTCTTTGGCCGTTCTGTCAACTTCTAGAGTTTCGTTTGACCTTCACCATGGATGAAACATTTTCTTTGGAAACCGCAATGATGTTGAATTTATTTGCAAATCTAATGCAACATTTGCATACTTCATAGACCATCATCTGCGATTCCACACATCACTCAAGACGCCAGACCGCGCTCAGCTATACTGTAACTCGTCAAAGAAAGGAACACTTGCTCACCAAAAATATTTGGGGATTGGCCAGTTACATTCTTCTCGATTGGGCGGTAAATTACAAAGGCAATGCTTCCGCCTATCCATACTTAGCAGTCAAGGAATTTTCGGGTTATAATGCCTCTGTGGGGACAGTGGGTTATTTGCATATGCTATTACGAAATAAACTCTGTGCGCTACACCAGACACGACAACACCATTTCAGCGATCATTTCGTCTTTCAAAAGTTCCTTTTTAAAAGTATTATGAACTTTTTTCTATTAGGCATCATCCAGCCTGTGTGCGGAATGTCGCTTAATCTCCTCTGTCCTCGAACAGTCTCGAAAACCTTACTAGGTGAATAATGTGTAGTGATCCTGAATGTGTTGCAATCCTACTGGAGCTGCTCAACTAGTGGCAGGGAACCCGAAATGCTGGAGTCAACATTTGTGTTGTTAGTCTTCTGTGTGTAATTGGTCCGTCTACGTCTGAGCACACATTACGCGCCACACACATCAGGGCCAAAACCCACTTTAGGACTGCTACCCCGCTCTGCCTAGTTTCCCAGACTTTTTTATCACTCCACGTGTATATTAACTTCCGTGTGAATGAACTTACATTTACCTGGGCTACAAGTGGCCGGATTGCTAGACCGATCACTCGCTACTTGAAAAATAAAAAAGCCACTCCTACCTCTCACTGCTTAAAAAGGTGGTAAGCCGAGCAACCATTCTAAAGTGCACCAAGACGAATCAATTTTTGTTGAAAGTTCATTTGTTCATTGCCAGTGAGTAGGGCTTGTTTATCAGAAGCCATGCATTCGGTTTCGGAGAACCCATAAATCTAAAATGAACGAACTAATTTGGTGATAATACAGGATGCAGGCGATAAGGTTGTTTCTGTAATGTGAACGGAAATCAAATCCTCCACGTCTAAATTATTGTCTAGTTTGGAGTATAATTGAACGTGAAAGATATGAGCGCTGTGGGGCATTGCGTACCCCAGCACAATTTATATGAATATGCTTTTCCGGAACTTAACTGCACGTCTACTTTTGTGTCCTCGCGCGATGCACAACTAATAAATCCGGATGTTTGTTTGTGTAAGTACGGTCCGACGGCTCTCTATTAACAGGTTTCGTCCGAGTGCGGCTTTCTTGAGTTTGATACCATGTCGAATTTAACAACGACCAGCTTCAAAATATACTGCTGTATATCTTGAATAATGTTTGCTGGAACCCAACAGAATGCCCTAAATTTGGGTCTGTCAAGCAAGCCACCGCATAAGAAACGAGCTCTAATCCATGTGGTAATCTGAAGCGTCAGATTATGCAACGAAACCTGCAATCATTTTCTACGACTAGGACGGATCAACCCCGGAGTGTTTCCTACCCACATTTAACTTAGAAATAACAGACGACGTGTTTTCAAAGCCGAACATTAAATTTGTCCTGGTCATTTTGGGCTAGTTTAATAAAAATGGTGATTTCAGTGCCACAGATGAGACTGACTAAAATGAATGCTTTGTCTAACTGGGCAAGTGATGTCAAGTGGCAAAGCATATCAAGGTCCCAGCCGAACGACACGTTCGGAGTGCGATGAAATTACTCTTTGTTTAAACACTGGCGAGCGTTTCGAGTCATGGCAACATCACCGAGCTGGGCTTTTGAAGAGGACGCTGCGGATGATTACGAAATATGAGAAGAACTGTGAAGATTGAAACTGGTAACATTAGTTGATTCAATATTAAACGACCGCTCTTTTATCGTGAACAAACCAGTTTTAGGTTGCTCCATAAAATACAATAGGCAAGTAGTTGTTCAGCACCGTTTCTACTCGCCACGTAGATGTGCATTTGTTCCGGTAGACCCCTTCACACCTTTGCACTATTCAGCGAGATTCAAGCGTGTGGGAGCGCGGCTTTCAAAACCAATTGCCTGTTTATTATCTTTGCACGATAGATTGTGTTCTTCAGGCCCTATCAACACGATTAATGCATCATGGCTTCATCTCGTTATGGCTTGTCCACTGTGCCAGAAGAACCATAGAACAGTAAGCAGTTTTATTAGATTCCCAAGCCATTTCTCCAAATGTTGTTTACTCTTCGGATCCGTCAACGCATGCGGCAATGCGCGCAATGACGTGCATTATTATTTTGGAATGGAGATGTTTGAGTTCATTCGTTGGTAGCAGGTCTGGATTGTGCAGGTTGGGAAAACCGTCGGCTTCTTCACACCCACAATTCACCAGCATTCTTCAAATAAATTATCGACTTGTAGAACACCTCACTTATAAGATACACGCACCTGCACATTAGGTTGGTTGCAACGGCATACTCATCTGTATGTCTCGTTTAAGATGATATATATCTCGCTCGATGCTTTGTAATTGGAATTATGGTGGACTGAACACCATGCAGCGATACAGCCGAGGACTGTATCCCAAACGGTCGACAATCGGTCGACAATCTGATCTCTTCCGCTGACTACATGAAAGCGCACTAAGTGACTTCGCGACCTACACCCTCCATCTATCTCCTGCGTCATGCCTAACGACACCGTATTCGCAATCCGCCGACTGCTTTTCCATACTTCAACATCCAACATGAAGGGATGAGTGAGATGTGACGCAAAGATTCTGGTTACGACCAAGGTCAAAATACTTCCCGCACCTACCTCGGGAATGGATATTATCACCGATTCTTCCCAGCTGCCTTGGATAGTCTCCTTTCCCCAAAAGCAGGCGAAAAGATCAGACTAGGACTGACTGAGGACCTCACCTTCATCTTCGTCCGGAGCAGGAGCACGGTTGCACTTGAGATAACACACATAGCCATTGACCTTCGAGATCGTACTTGTTTCCAGGCTAGCCGTTCAGGGTTCGATATCAGTTGTACGATCAAACGGCGAGTGGCCACGAGGTTAATTTTTCAAAGTGCCCAACCCAGTGGCTGCAGCATCCTTCTTGACTCGAGATGGCCGCACCCACCGCCCACAGGCGATTTCCATGGACCGGTTGCATGGATCAATTGAAATAGTCTTCGGACACGCCTCCCTTTCTGGACCTGTTCCATTTCCTTAGCCTTCTCCGTCCACCAGGCTTCAAGGTCGGTGTGCACGCTACCTATCACTTAACGATGGTAATTCGTCACCATGAGTTATTTTTGGGACCGGAGGAAACAGTCCAGTGAGATCCAAGCAGTGTCAATGTTCTGTCTGATATTCAGTGATTGAGTAGTCCTGGTAGCGCCCTGCCACGAGCAAAACTCCCAGCACTGTGCAAAGATGTGGCAGTCTCGTCCTGGGACAAATTCACACCAAACGGTTGAGCAGTCAGGAGAGAGTGCTAAAGACGGTTTTGATAAATTCTATAAGTTCTGGGTCTGTCATTCTCCCAGTTTCTAAACAATGTGTCCGCCCTTTATGCATACCTCGAAAGCGAAGAGTGAATCGACCTCAGTCGAGCGCGTGGTCGAACTCCACAAATAGGTTCGTGGCTGGCGCGTTGTTTGAGGACGCCTTATGGATAGACGACTTGGGTTATTTCAAAAGTGAGTATTGCATAAAAACGGTCTGAGGTCAGTACATAGCTGAGTCAATCGTCGACATTTTCCGTACGTAACTGGTCCAGTCCATGCAGTCCATCTGACTGAGTCTCAGATGCCCTGAGGCTACTCAGATGAGCATTCAAATCTCCGGAAATCACAACCATATCTGACCTCCTAGTTCGCTGCAACAGGCGCCAAATATTGCCTCTGATGGTGTCAGAGCTACAATCGGATGGGGCATAAGCGTACACGACAACCATATGACGATAAACTTCCCACATTCTGAGATTTTTCCAGGACTATACCAGATAAAGCCCGTAGAGGAGATTATCAACGAGTATTCGCTCATGCATGGCTTTTCCCGCCGGGTGAACTGAGATGATAGCAGTCCCTCCACATCCTGCCGCAGCAGCCTTTGAATCGCCAGAGTTGCGAAGCCGGAGGCGAGTGGAGAGTGATGGGGCAATCGGTTCAACCGCTGCGCTTGAATAATTCCTTCTTGTTTCTGATAAACAACACGCATCAGTGTGAAGCCAATGCAGTGTGAAAGCAAAAGCAAATTCTTATCCTGCATGCTTCAAAGTGCGAAAATAAAGGCAGTCAGAGAGACTGGGCGTCGAGGCTTTGAGGACGTCAAAGTGCCTGAAGCTGTTGGCGCTGGGTAACGCGCGGATGTTGCGGCCAACAGCGTTGGAATGCGAATAAGGTTGTCAATCTCAACGGATGGACCTAGAATGAGAGTTAGCAATGAAGTTGTGGGAGGGAGAAGTGAACGAATATGAAAGACAAGGAAGGGAGGTTTTAGCAGTAGCCCATTTTCGCTTACCCACCCTGCAGTATACGGTAAGTAATGCGACCCGTCTAATGACAACAGGCGACGGCCGGGTTATATATACCACGGTCGTACGTGGGCGGGGATACTTCCATGGGGGCCGGACCTCGTATGGTAGATGATAAGGGTCAGCAGAAAGCTGACCGCAATATGACAGTGTTTGGTGGAAGGTGAAAGTGCACAATCAATATCATTGAAGAGATTCCCTCATCCTGAACGATTAAAAATACTGTTTTCACTAGACCTTAAATTGATTTCACTCCATAGTTAGTGTGCGTAAGTTATCGTGCAACGCAAATGCCACCTCAGGTTTCAGTTGACACTGTATTCGATACATGGACTTATAACGTATATACCCATCGCACCCCTAGGTTCACTGGAAACACTTCTGGTAAGATGGCAGAATAACACCAGTGTTGATAATACACTTGATGTAAAACCATCCCGCGTACGCCTACCGATTGGACGTTGTGCGACCCCAGACGCAAATATTTCACCAAGATATTTCCACAAAAAGGCAACTGAGCCAGTAATATTCAACGAGACTGAGATCCCAAATTGTAAGTGAGCAAAGGCGTTGCATTAGCTCGGCGCTGTCTCGTTCGGTCTTGTTGAGTGGATCGAATAACACTAGCAAGGGATTCAGTTGAGTCTTGCGTTCATATCAAATTGATCTGCAAATGAGTGCAGATCGTCAGTGGCGTTAAATTTGTGGTTCAGTTTGAACGTGAGGTAGGAGATCGTGGGGATCCTATTTACCTCATCGTCACCAGGTTGGGAGAAGCTGATCGTGGGCTGGCGGATATTTTCTATCAAATTTGTCGGTTGCTCTGTCACGAAAAACCCCTTACTAAAAGAATTTTCCAAATAACAAAAAGTCGAGTTAGATGCCTGTGTTCCGTAGTTATTTTATTCTACCAGCATGTGTTGGTGTGCGTCACATTTCACTCCGAATTCCCCTACAAACTGACCAAATTCTCATCACATTTTTGTCTTGACCTTTCTGGAAATGTAGATTTATACTGACCTGTGTATGACCACGTACTCCACCTAGGTACTCATAAACCTAATTAGTGACTGGTAGACGCTGATAAGTTTCGCTAATTAGAATCTGCTCTTGTGCACTGAACGCATTATACCTGACAATAGTGCTTGTTCGTAGGGAAATACGAAAAATTAGTTGGTTATTTGAAAGTCACTCACCTAAACCGTTGAAGGAAAGCAGCGTGTAGCTGAGTTTGAGATGTTAACAGTAGATTCCCGGAGAGCTTAGCATGGCGCCAAACACACATATGGGACGGATGGGTGTCTCATATAACCCCGAAACTGTTCTGCTTTATGAATCATGTTTTTTAAACTTTGACAGAATGCCTTGAATGAAGTAGCACACACAAAATATTGCATGATCCACCCCGAACTACTCCACTGTATCAGCATGAAGCCTGTACCGTAATTGGCGGGTGTGAATTGGATAATGTTTGATGAGCGACGTTCGTCGTATGACACTGGCCTATACTGCGTGATGGACTGATTCGAACAAGAAACAATATTTGGCGGGCTGGGGTGTCAACGTCTAGGAAGTAAGATCTGCACGAGTAGAAGTGTAGTTGCCATATTCGACAAGGCTGGTAGCGAATGTCATGAAGATCACACCCAAGCGGTGAAAACGTGTTGGATATGCTGCGAATGTGCCCACCCAAATTTCAACTTTATCGGTCGCATCACGTGATTGCTCACTATACCTCAACTACAAGTTTGAAACACCGTAACATAACTGGGTCACCAAGGTCGCTTTTCGATTTTCGACACAATTCTACCTGTGTAGATATGGGATTACTAACCCCTGATAATCTACTGGTTACTGTTTAGCGATACCAGAGACGAAAGTCTACCGCGCCATAGTTTGAGTGTAGGAAAAACCCGCGTTGGATCAACGTGCATTTGACTGACAAACACGGTATCCTCTTTTTGTCAGTCCACGATACCCAAGTCTTGAGTCGACCTACAGAACCGCAAAATTAATATCGGGTGCTGGAACGGATTATACTTCCCGCAAGATAGAACATACGGCTCAGTTTCAAGGACAGAGCGGTGTAATCACCCGGGATGCATAGTATCTTCTGCTCATATGAAACTCCATCCTGAAACCTGAAGCTATTGCTTCTGAGCCGTGGTGGTAAAACCAAGATCTATCTAAAAACCAAAGAGTTGGATAGCAATAATGCCATCACTGTCAGGGCATCAGTAACACAGAGTACGCGGCCCATAGACAGCAAGCCGGAGACAGCAATCATCCAGCCTATGAAGGCTTCTATCTCATCAAACTGCAGCGAACATGATCATTTTTGGACGGTCGACAAGCTAAGCTAAAGCGTATTAGACCGAGCCTTCTGTTTAGGCAATCTTTGCATATCCTACTAGTTGGAACTGCATACAACTTGTTCGAAAATTGCGGCATTATTCGGGCCTGTGCTGTATCGCCAGTACAGCCTCATCGGAGGGAACTGATGACGTAATGAATGTGTGTTGTTCTAATAATCCAGACATTTGATCACAAGTCGGTTTCGATACGCTTCAAGGCTTCCCCTGAATAGCCCATGTGACCAGCGTCGGGGTAAACTGCTTATAAATCAGGGACGAGTCAGACCATTTGGAGAACCAAAAATTGGAGTTTTGAAGCCAGCAAACAAAATTCGATGAAGAAATATTTCAGTTTGTATCCACTTCTTACCCGAATTTTCTAACATCCATTAGCAGGGGCCAGACGTGGTCTTGTTGAAATTCATTTCACAAATTAATTACGCGTAGAACGTCAGACATTTATCCAGCTGTTCCTTCCAAACATCCACTCAGGGGTCTTTCTTTCATGCACTTTGTTGGCTGTTCAGAAGGCACGGAATAACAAAAGAGTATTGCATCTCAAAGCCTACTTACCCAAAAAAGAATGTGAGGGACAGCTAGGTTTCGGCCCAGCTTACTTCCACAATGTCACCGAAAGGAACCAAACTCAAATTTGCTCAGTTTCGGTTGACTAACAAGAGCTCAAACCAGCCAGCGTCGTACGATACAAGCAAACATATAACCTCCGACACAGTGTTCAACTCCGACTCGGCATCCGTGTGTCAATGTGCTCTGGTCGTTTTCTCTGTCCATATACGACTTCTCCGATAGCCTGTTTATGCTGAATCTATTTTGACCGGTTTTTGTTTTTTTGTAAGGGCGACTTCAGTAGATTTCTTTGCTGTCATCACGATATCAACGGCTCGCTGAGGCCGAAACGCTGGTGTGTTGCCAAGTTTTCGCTCTGGCCTACGAGACAAGGACAACCGCGACAATATCGATATAGTGAGTTTGCAACATCTGAGTAAGATGTTCACAGTTCGTTGTTTGTTCAGAGGCAACGTCACAATGCGACGGATGTGCGTTCCATGGATGTCCAGACAGGTATAAAAACAGTTCGCAGATGCTTTCCTGACATCTGTGGATGGGAGCTGATCAATCGTTTGAAAGTAATGCGACATTAATCAGATCCAGTAAACACATGAAAGAACATTTTACGCTATACCGTCGGCAACTGGATTCTGCCGGCTTATTCCCACAGAACGAAAAGCAACACACATCTAACCATTAGAGACGTGCTGAGTTGACGACGCGATCCCGGGATTATTATTTTCCGTCACTGTGCTCGTGTTGAAACTGAACCTTAGTTGCCAGGATAACTTCCAGCGACACGATTTCAGGGAACATACAGTGGTGTTCCAAGCAAAGCCACTGACCCATTCTAATGTTTGTCATGTCTTCCCTCTAGAAATTTTCCGCATCAACTTGTACATCATTCCGTATGTCTACGGGGCTGTCTGCAGAACTTATTATTTTCTGTGACGATCAAAACTTGGTATGATGTTTAGGTTGTAAGTACAATGGCAGCAACTTTCAGTGACCATGGCGGTCTTGGCAGGAATGTGTAAATGGATAGAATCGCATTTCAAAGTAGCTGCGATTGACTGTGACCATGACCATGACTGTCTGGCTTAAGTCGTTTATTTTCGTCTCAATCTCCGTGCAATTCTAACTAGTGGAGTGGATTTCATCATACTGCATATAGTTAGCATCCCTGGGAACAGTTGCGTCAAATTTGTTGGGCTCAATTTTTGCATGAAAAGATTTTGCAAATGGGAATTTGGTATCGAGTCCATTTTTGCTGACCGTTCTATGCACATATCCCCATCGCCTGTGATACTGAAAATGGAAACAAATAGGTGCAGGCTATTGAGCTGACGGTTTACTTGGCAGGCAAACTTTCCGGTTGTTTAAATGGTATATTAGCCGTCAATGAAGAATATCCCAATAATGGTTGTCATTAAGTCAAGTGACTGAATACTCTGACGAATGAATGGATGGAATTTTGAAGTTCTCTCATCTCTCCAGCTGTTTGGTCCGCTTTGCTAGAACCGATAGGAATGTCTCCTAACGGATTTGTCTTTCTTCCCACTCCTTCGGTAGATTTCATGCTTCTGCTAAAAAACTCTTGTCGTTGGTACAGCAATCTCTATTTAAATTCGTCCCCCAGCTAGTCGTGGTGAATGCAGCAATTGCACTAGAATATTCTACCGGAGTGGAAAATAATATTTTTGTATTCAATTGGAAAATATTTGGGACCGATTGGGTTGTCATCGTTTCAGGTTTGGTAAACAATAAATAAACAAAATAAATCCACTGATTGTTTACCAAACCTCTCTGAAACAATATTTTGCATCATTTTGCTCGGGTTGACGAACAACAGCAGAGTATCCCAGCCGCAAAATTACTCTGGAGGTTCGAGGGGTTACAAACAGCGGTAAAATTTTACTTCCTAATCTCATCGTTCTGGACGAAAAGATATTTCAAACTCACAGTTTTCTGCCTCAAAATATATTGAACACATGTTTAACCTTTCACCTTACCTCTTACCAAATTCTCGTTCAAACTATAAGCTCCCCCGTCCAAAAAAATTTCAAGTTGTACCCGAGAAGGATCATCATTTGGAGTGCCCTAAATCGGAAAATCAAGTGCTCAAACCCTGCCAACTTTATTTTCAACTTTCAATTGAGATTTCGTCCTGTCCTTCAAGCCATGTCAAGCTGAAAATCCAGGAAGCCCTGTGCAGCTGTTTTATCCTTATTGGGAATCATAACGAGGGCGTATTTCACGAAACTCAGAGAAAGTTTCCTACCCGTGACCTCCCGGCCAGTGGCTGAACACTTAATTGTTCGGTCATGATCCGCTGAACAACATTAAGGTTAGCTACAACTTAGGGTATGTCCTCTTACATCCCTCAGTCCCTGAAATCATATCACTTGGTTTTATGTTGACTACCTCCTCGAGAAGTGAATTCTCTGATGGAGTGTCCACTCATCTTGTGAAATTATTATTCCTCTGAGCCAAATATAGAGTGGTCGTAGTGGGAGGAACTTTTCCGCAAAAGAAGGGCTTCACAAACTGGATGAAGTCTCAACCAAAGTCATAAGATCTCCTCAAACTTGGATAAATTTTAGGGTTACCCAACCTATTGGTCGTGATCCTAAGGCATCTGCACTAATCGAGATTTTTTGACCAATAAAGTCCAAATAATCGAATCTGGCATCAATAACTGTCCAGACAGACACTGGTAGGCAAAATCTCATTGGAGCGCAACTTCTATCCGGGCTCGTCACAACAAACCACGTTCATTATTACACTGTACCTTATCAAAATTCCTGTCACCTGAATATTTGCAGCCCTGACGACACCGACGACATCAACTCTACTTTAAAAGACTTGAGGATGCCGTCGAATATGTCGTCAAATTGAAAGCATCTCCTGAGGTTTCTTTCAATGTATTTACTGACGCCATTTATGAATGTGTTGAAGATGAATGCCATTCAGCAGGACTCCCGCCGGAAGATCTGGATACAAGTTAACAACTTTGTACAAACACTATCCAGTTTCTGTTCAGTGTTATGTTTTTCCCGACAGTCGAGTTATATCAAGCTGTACCGTCCACTGGAAATACATTATGCGGGTTTAACAACAAGTCGAGTAGAATAGTTATCGTTATAGAAAACGCAGAACATAGATGTAAAAAACGGTATAAAGGCGAAATCGTTTAATCCGACCAAACCATATTCGAATGCTCGGATCGACAGTGCCCACTGCAGTCGAGTTGGGGATTGAGCAGCTTGACAGCATACGTACTCTCACTGTCAGTATAATCAAGAGGTATCGAATCGATACCGCTGGAGTTGCACACGAGTTTCTTGTGGACTGGACAATACGTATGAATTTGATTCAAGACTTTCGTGTCCATTAAGCTGAAACTCGCTCTGATATGCATCACATTCAACAGGTTTGATGAAATTGCTACAAATGACAAAATGGAACAACGAGTCGGCTTGCGGAAAGATACGTTAGATGAGGACGGGAATCCTATCCGCCTCTTCGGTGAGCACTCCAACACCAGATATCCGTTTAATATTACCTCAACTACGCTCAGCATGTCAGTCTATCTGTCATTCAACGTAAATGGTGGTAACCTATCCTGCCAAGTCAGGCGCCACTTGACGGACGCACAAGGCTTCTACATCAGTGAGAGTTGTTAGATAACACGCGTACCGACACCACAGCGGGACCCAGTGTCTCCACACACCGTACAAAACCTGATTTGCAGTGTGCTTACATTTGCGGAACCGGGTGCATAAGCCGATCGGTGATAAATCTTGGAACACAAACTGGTGAGCATACCAAAAGTGGCCTTAGTGCTGTGAATATGGGTGCCAAACGACCATGTTAATTAAACACCTCTTGGAAACTGATCATACCCTACTCATAAGATTCAGGTGTTGCAGGCTGTTGATATCGACGTCTTTAGCCCTTTTTATGTAGGCAGGAACGATTATTGTATTATGTTATGCAAATCTCACAACGTGCATGATGAGGTTCATCGTTTGTTTATACCAGGATTTAGTAGGTGAGTACATTGGACTTACAATTGTTATTTTATACTATACTTCACATATATGTTGCACTTCTCCCCGCATATCCTCCAGTAGCACACCAGTTTGACTTGGATGACAGCTGACAAAATCCAACTGCGCGTCCGTTTAACCAGCTTACCATTTCCCCCACACACATGAGACTCACTCGCTGACTGCATGCAACAGTGACCTGGCTATGTGTGACGCGAACTGAGCCTTTTCTACCGAATTTTTCTTGCACAGTATTCGTGCCTAACATCATTAGCTTAACCGCTAAGCTGTAATCACAAAATCAAAAACTAGGACATCTTCCATCACAAATTTGACTCTTTTCAAAATATAAAATATGCTAAATGCTGCGCTGGTATTTTAAGTATCTAGATTTGTAAAGTGCGTTTCGCGTGTCATAATCCACTGAAGTTCCGCAGCTCCTTAATCACCACGTTCCCATCTGTCAAACTTGATGGCACGGGGAAGTTTGGACCATATTGTTAGGAGAAACATTATGAGAATTTAAGTCTTACTGTTCTAAACAGTGATCCCCTGATTTCTTCGTGGATGTGATCTTTAGCTTGCCTGACGGTTTGAATACATCGGGTAGACCAACCTAGGTGTTCGAATTGCTGAAACACATGGAGATCTTTTCGATTGAACGCTGTTACTTCCGAAATCAGAAATATCCCTAGTGGCTGAGGCTTCTTAGCTATACGGTTGTTTGGGTTCCGGTGCAATGATTCGTCAACTATGAACAGCGCTATGATTGGACGGGAGAATATTGTGTTACTATAACGAGTCCACTGGATTACTGCGTTACTAGTTGCTGCATGAGAATGATCAGAGCATGTCTGGTCATCGTCATGCTTTCCTCAACTACGCTCAGTATTGCTGGACACTACAAATGTGAGTTTATGGAATTAAATACTTCAATGTTATATTATGCTCTAAGGTCACTTTGAATGTATAAAGGTTATCCGCAAACTGGTGAGATGCATAAACACCAATACGTAGGCCTCATACCAAAACAAACCTTGTACCTTATAGCGATGTTCACGAGACGTTAGAGGGACTTGTTGCTGGGCTGTTTTGCATCTAACGCGAAATCTTCTTCAGATTGACCAGGTATTTGTGTAGATGAAGAGCGAACCAGGGAGGTCACTTACATCTAGCCAACATACTCAGTGCTGAATTTTAGTGAGATGTTCTTGTCTGTCGATAAGTGTGGGTGAGTAATACCCACGACTAAGGAGGCTACTGTTATCAAGTTGACTGAGATTTTGCAGGCTTTATCTTGCCATTTAAGTTACGTTGGTAGAATATTCCTTTTAGGAGTTGTCGACCGATTTTCTTGGTCTGTATGTGTGTTAGGAAGTGCTAGGACAGCTTGATTTACTGCTGAATATGTTGAGGAAATTTCGATCTGCTTGAATTTCGCACATTACACACAGATTATTTCAAGATAACTTCACGGTACCACGTGTAAACTCGGCTGGCCTAAATCCGCTCTGTACGCACTTTCCAGTTCTAAGCTCTTCATTACAGGCTATCTAGGATTTTCGCCTAATTGTAACGCATCGTCCACAACTAACTGGTATGAATCCCACTGCTGCTCCCAAAGCTTCTACATTTTCAAAATCTGTCCTATGTTTACTGCGTAGTGCATGTACAATCACTGACGAGTCTCTAAGTATCGCCTGATAATCACCTGCGATTATTGTTGACGTGTCTGTGCGTCACTTGTGCTCACTGATTCTGGTGTGCAGCTTATTGGTTTTTTGTCCTATTTAAAACTTCATGTGTACACACTTCGTTGTCCATTCAGCCGGGAAGTGATTCTTCAACTAGGCGTGATGCTTGCTAAACTAATGTTAACCGTGGTCCACTTCCTTCCAATGACTTTGGACTTTCTGTTTTGTAAGGGATGACTGCAGTTCCGACACGGTTTTCATGGGTCTTGGTGTTGGGGTGAAGAATGCCCTTAGTTGCAGTTTTCATGACCAGTTTCTTGAGACCCTACCAGTGTCTGTTGGTTTCTTGAAGACAGTAGGATTTATCACCCTTGTGTGGCATGAGTTCACGAAGGGTAGTGTATAGACGGTATTAGAATGGGTGGTCTAATAGTGTGGTTATCACTGTGCTCTGAAAAAACACGTACTACCTCATTTTTCCATTTCTCGTTTCCGTCTGACATACAAACCCAGTAACTTCAACAGTTGCCGGGCTTATATTCGCCCTTTTTCACATTCACTATTAGACTGCGCAGTAGTCCTCTGCTTTATCGGCGCTACATATTTTTTATTTTCGCCCAATTGCAAATGTAATCATACTTGATATTTATCCTCATTTTCATTCGCTCGGTTATCAGCAGCACCGTAATAGACTCTGTTTATCAATTATCTTTCGACGTTACTATTTAATTCGCGATAATAGATATTTAAACTACGCGTTAAGGTGAGATTTTGCTGCCCCGACAGAGTCTGCGGGCAGCTCCAATCTAAACGTAACGTTAACATTCAAACTGTTAAGCGATTGATAGAACTTGTTAATATTATCAGGCTTGATCATAACAAATGTTTCATCTGCGTAGTGCCGAGTTACCCTCGGTGGATGGTCGAATCCAGCTAAAGCTTTCCGTTCAATGTCCTGCATACACATGTCAACCGAAGTCGGGAATTTGGAAGTTCCATCGTCAGACCCTGTTCTTAAGAGTCATTCGTGTGCATCTAGTTGACATCAAAACTAACGAGAATTTGGATTAGCCTCAATCGAAATCCCAGTTACTTTTTTTGGCAAAATCGTGGACATTTTTAATGTGTTTGGATACACTACCGGTAAGTGGTTTAGGATATAAACCAGATACATATCTATATGCCAGAAACCCATCACTTCTCAGTCACCGCATTTTTTACACTTTCAGTGGGGCAGTTGAACACACTCCTACAGCATTACACCCCAACCGGTAAGTTGCTACGTGCGATGTGTATTGCCATCTGAATAGATGATGCCTCACATAACATTATCAGCGATGGACAAATTTCTAACAAGTGTCAGCTGAGCACAACGCAGCTGTTCCATTTATCATCCTGTGGCATGCAAAGCATTGTTGTTTCTAATATGACTGGGAAGGCAGAAAATTGGATGGGACAAACTATCGAAAGTTTCACTTGATATGTTTCGCCGAATTACCTAGGACAATCATCCAACATTTTCAGAAATCGTGTACTAATCAACATGTTTTATTCTCGGTAGACGTACCAGTGAGTGATAATAGCAACAGAAAACACATTCTGAGTCGTCCAGTTCATTCTTACTTGATCAGATAAGCGAAAATCGTGCAAAAGTATAAATTGACTGAATATTCGCATTCTCACAAGATTACGTTAGTTTTGAACTTCAAAAGATCCCAAGTGATCAGGTCTCTGTCGACGTCAGCCTCAACGTGACTGGTTGTCCTGGGTGAACTGTCATCGTTATCAATTGACGTTATTGGAATAAGAAAAAGCTATTGCCTTCAATGCATAGCTCCCCTCCCAATTCTCCTACTTAAAAATCCAGTGACAGTGCTGTATTTACGCACCAATTTATCAGCTCCCGCTTCCAATACGCAGCTACCCACCCCACCTCCCCAAATCATTGGTGGCAGCTACAACCACTGTACGACAAGTACGTGGTTCTCACAGCTGATAATGATGATGATCATGACCGTTGTTGTTGGAACGATTGGCGGTGGGGTACACGAATAAATGTGTTTGGTAAGTCAGGGGGAATCCTTTGGTGCACCACATGCCCTATTATTCAAGACTAGTCGATTCATGTTGATCCACATGAAAATAAATGGAAAGGTGTCCCTCAGCAATCCAATACAACTTTTTTTAAATTTTAGGGTTATGTTCGGTTCGAATAAATAATGTTGCAGAACTTTCGGGCTCTTGTTTTCCAATTAATTCATATTTTAAGGCTAAAATGGTGCGATGGGAACCTAAGGCTTGCTACAAAATTGAAGGGTGATATGCACGAAATATTAACTAGCAAATGGATCAAATCTGATACAAATGAATGTTGTAAGCTGAACAAAACAGCCGATTGACCATTCCATGTACGTAACGTGAAGACTCGGGCCCTGCAGTTCATTCTGACAGCGCGGCTTCAGACACCCAAATTGAAGTTCAGATGTCTCAGCTGTAGTTGTACCACACAGAGAGCCTTCAAACTACTTTTGTTATGAAGCGAAATGACCTACTTTGTTTAATCATGTGACTGGTGTCCACAGTGTTTGATGTTTCAAACATTCTTCGAAGCCTGGCAATTGTCTGTCAAGGAGAAGGCTAACTTGGACCATTTCTAAGTTGCCGTATTTTGCGTCGATAGTTTTCGGCTGGAAAAGGGGAGTAACAACAACACACAGACCTAATTCAAGTTTTATTGCTTACCTGACCTCAGTGTCTGAGTGGAGTAAAGTCTTGATAGTAAACCAAGAACGTGCATTTCGCGGTCTAAATTATGAGCTGTAGCGTGTAGCAGAGAGGTGCCTCTATGGAACAGATTTGATTAGATTGGTTTCTCCTCACCGACCGCGACGGATGAATATGGCGGACATACAGAAATCTTCCTGGCTTCGGATTTCCTTTAAAAAACCGCTGAGTTTGCACATTATAGTGAGTTACTCGCAAGCCTACCAGGACATCGTTCGTTATAGTGTAACCCGGAAATCCATTCAGCTAGAGTCGCACATCACGAGGGAATATTTCCCGAGCTCTCAGTCAACACTAGAAATCTCGAAAAGCCCCAGGAAAAAGAAGCCTTTTTATCTCAAGGTTTGAAAGTACTGTTTAGGGTGTATACTATTGATGAAGCATGCAAGTAGTCTGCTGTCTTGTGTCCAGGCTCCGCCCCCTTATTTGACGGAAGGTAAAGGGTACTACGGGAAATTATGGAGTAGCTCGGCAGTGTTCGTTTTCAATCGTTTAATAATCAAAGAACGTTCAGGAGCGCTCGAGAAGACGCTTGAGAATTTTCAGCTTTCAAGAACTCTGAGATGTTTATCTTTGTGCCCAATAGTTTGTAACCGCTTTGTTTGAGTTTACTGATACATAGCTTCACAGCCAAGGCCTTCCTGCCTTTCTCTGCATAGATAACTCAGGTGAACGCATATGACCTATTTCAAAAGTATGGCGTTTACTTTTGTCCATAGAAAAGTCATGGCACTAAGTTCAGAATCTCTATCAACTAACTTCGTTCACTGTTAAAATCTGCAAACAGATTTGTCTTCTTACGACAAATTCCCGCAAATACAATGCTTCAGACTCAGTACAAAAAAATTTCCCATGACTTGTATCTGGGTAAACGAGGAGGTGGCTTCAGAGATGGAAGCATATTTAGATGCAACGTCACTGCACGTTGTCAGCCTAACGAAGTCTAACTTTTGTGTGTTAGGACAAACATTTGAACATGTCGGAGTAGAAGCAAATAATAAACAAAAAACAGCTAACACTGATTAGTAAACTTGAAATGGCGGATACACGGACGTTTCTAACTGAATGCTGTGAGGTGGTCCAGACGACTGTTGAACGTGTGGGTCGCTCGATTCCTGTCACATGTCCAAGACAGACTCATGCTGATCGTCTTTAACAACATAGTATGGGAGTTCGTAATCGTGCTGCCACTGCTTCTGCTGTAGCCAAGCAACACCGTACTGACATTATACAAGATACTCGGTAGACGGCGTGGGATGACTCTTTCGGATCAATACTGTGAATAATACGTGGGTTGCGATCGGGCATTTAGCTGAGCCATTGGGACTAGTGATATTCCTAAATATAAAGCAAGGAGTTTTGGTCAACTGATCACGGTCTTTCTTTCCCGATTCTGTGTCGAGACTCTGCACGTTCAGAGAACCAACACTTCCAGTTGTTGTCATGGCTGACACCGGTAAATTCGGAATAGATGAATTCGTGGCTAAACGTGCCGCAATATGCTGCAGCAACTCGACCTGATTTTAGTTGATAAGGGGAAAGTGCAATGCCTGCTTGAAACATCTGTAATTATCGATCCTCATGTGGACACTAATCCAACCAGGATGTTTGCCATTCACAATAAAACTAACTGAGCACCGCTTGAAACTAGGTAGAGATAAGGTTAACGACCAATCTTTTTTCCTCCGCATGTGGCCACTCAAAAAATTAGGTTAGGTCGGTAGTAAACTAGGGTTTGGCTGACATCCATTCCCAAAGCGACGCATAGACATACAGTGACACAAAATTTCCCAAACTCAGCATTATCTAATTGATTACACTACAAAGGTTTTTGCACTATTCAGTGAAAGGAACCAATAAGTTTCCGAATTTAGGCTTAATTGGTTCTTCTGTTGACTTTTTTTAACGGCGATCATCAATTGGACCGCATCCCAGTAATTCCTAAATAGCCGAAAATATTCTGCCGAAAGAACTTTCATGTTTTTTTTCACTAAACGCCCAATTATAAAGTATCCTGCAGTTCAAGTGACGTTCAGCCACAAAAGTGCAATCGACAAAACTGTTTAACTCAGTGTTGGGAGAATTTGCTCTTCGAATGAGAGGCATCCTTCCTGAGGTGTCATGGACACGGCTGGCTGTCCGCCGGCGGGTCCCAGTTGCGCGTGTAGCATACAGGAATCTGTCGACTGTCCGCTTGGTTAGCTCTGTTTGGTCAGGCGTGTCTCTTCACCTGCACTCGTTGCTCCGTCAGCATACTTACAGCTTGTCAGCTGGACCGATGAACTGTCGTACCCGAGCGACAGAAAGATTGAACTCCCGTCTGTCGCTCACCCACCCAACCAAGGAGAGAGCAGACTGGCTATCTCTTCATGCAATAATGCGTGTGACATACGCATGTGCGTACGTGTACAAAACTGTGAGAAAACGCAATGCATGGCTCGGATGTCTGCGAGTGTGTGCAAGCGCTGCAAATCTTGAGGGGGTGTGCATGGTGCGGCTTTCGTGGTGGTAGTTTCCGTTGGAATGCCGGCATTCGGACGATCATGTCCATTATATCACATTTGCGGCGCACTGGCAAAATTTTTCCCGTCAGTCAGCTTTCATGTTTCGCCTATTTCTTCAAGTAATCCAGAAGAAGAACAGACGTCCATGATCGGGAGTCGAATATACCCATCCTGATGTTTGTTGTCATTCGGTGAGGCGAGTATTCACGCATCGCGCAAATCGACTGGCCTGAATCATTTAACTCAATAAGTCTGGGGTCCAAACGTTCGCAATTATCCGGCAATATAACTTAGGATTCGCTTATCTATTTCCGCTTTTCTGTATGAACTTGGTCACCATTGACGAATATCAGCACAACGGTAGAGACTACCATAATTTTGTGTCAAAGGTTTATTCGTAAATTCTGTGACAGTTCGTGTTGCATATCATATTCAGAGTACTTCATCTAGCTGTGTTGGTTTTGTTCTCTAATCGTCTCCCGCTTCGTAGATAACATGCGATTAAAGCATGCAATCAACGACAGCTATTTCGTCGGAATGACGTACATCCCGGGAAACATCCGTCTGGCGATTGCTCGTTCACTTGAGGTTTTGAGCGAAGGAAGCGGTCATTCTGTGTAGTAGATAGGCCTTGTATGGTTCTCAAGTGTTTGCCGAAAGGGTTTGGTTCAGTAACACAAACTAATTTGAATTTTGTTGCATGGACCTTTGGGTCGAACCTGCGGTTAGTAGCCTGAATCTCCTGGGGTTATATGAAGGAAATCCATTGTCACTAATTTTCGAGACAGAACTTAATAACTGCACTGGTTTGCGGTTACACTTATTCTGGTGTATGTCGGTTACAGAGCATGAAAATATCACCTACGTGCCTTCAGATAAAGTTTTTCGTGGATACTTTGGTCGCAAAATTCTAACAGTCCGTTCCTGAAATCAAGAACGGATAAGTCACGGATATGAAATACGGAACAAAGTATTCGAGAGCAATCATTTATTTGAGTAACAGCCGCAATCACAAACCTGATCAGCTGGGTGCATCGGTTCCTCGACCACCACGACGTCCACGTCAGTGTTGCGAATGTTCACATTGGTGAGGATCCTTATTGTATACTTAAATGCAATGCATCCCCACATTGCACTTTAAATGTTCAAGGGATACGAACAATTCTTTAGGCTCCTTCGTATATCAATAATCCGGCAGTGTTTGCTTTTCAGTTTGGGGTTATTCCACACTGCTTTCAACCTCGAAGGCAGGGGTCACACCAAGGACTAGTACCACGCTAGCAATATTTGAAGTGCTCAACAACCGGTTAACCATCAAGGCAGCAATGTGGAAAAGAAATGTTTCGTAGGCTGGAGAATCGACGGTGCCACGTTCCGCAGACCAGTACTGTCTATTAATTTCAGGCTACGAGGCCAGAACATTGCACGAGACAATATAAAATAGTAGGTGTAGCGTGTTGTAGCGTGTGGTACACAATATAGGCACCATCTTTGCACATATGGAATCCGATCGGTATTTGTAAACTTTATCCCCAAATGAAAAACTTATAAAAAGTTTTTGTCTCACTGAGCGACTGCGATCAATCATTGTGCACCAGCGTTTGCATGTGCCTTCCTCATCGCTAAGCAGGTGATGAATCCGGGTGGCTCTAGATAAATGTGACAGCTTTCTACTACAACCGATCTCGAAGGCACAACTTCGAAGGAAAACTTACAAGCCACGTGATGTTACTTTAAACTCCGCTGTGATAAAATTCATTTATATGGTTACCTGAATCAATATTTCCGCAATACAATACGGATTCGGATCCAGTGGATGTGCTTTACTTGTTCCAACACTAATTAAGGAATTGAACTGACCACTTTGCCTGAGCTTGAGTTTGTGTCGTGAAACTAGGTTCTTACTTTTGTTGTTGATTTAGTCAAATATGATCGAGTTTTTTGCATACAAACCTAATTTCAGATGATTCGATTACCCTCATGTTGATAAGAAAGCGCCTCTCAAACCCACCGTCCTATGCAAATCGTCCCACAGTGGAGCCTGTAAGGAACTGGACCAGATCAAACGTTACGCAAATGTCAGTGAACGCAAGAAGTGCGCATTCTGTAGGACAAAACGTTAGTGGTGATATAAACGAACTACGATCCAAGACGGTACCAGCTCGGGATAGCGGCATATGCCAGAACTATTCACCCTTCAATGGGCCAAAAATCCAGAACGTTTGTACAATCTGTGGAAAGATACTTTACTGTAATTCATACCTGAAACGTCATATGATGAAGCACAGTTCAACGCAAAGCTTTTTATGCGATATGTGTGGCGTGAAATTTAAGTCCGAGCATGGCCTGAGGTCTCACAAACAGAAAAAACACTCCTCCTCGATATCACTGCCACATTCTCACATATTCCAATGCTGCGTTTGCCAAAAACCGTTTGGTTGCCCATCAGAGTTGGAGCGACACATGCCTGTGCATTCCCCTACGAAGAAGTACGAATGTTCAGCATGTGGCGCAAAATTTAGGCACAAAGATTCCGCAAAATACCACGAAGCCACGCATCATTCAGCACAAAGAAAACAGTGGAAGCACGTCTGTGATGTTTGCCAGAGGAAGTTTCCAAATCCAAGCACTTTGAAAAGACATTATACCTCACATACGAACATACGCGCATTCTCATGCACCTTATGTGATAAAAAATTCACCCAAGCTGCGGGCCTTCGAAGTCATCAACAGCGTGTTCATGGATTTTTGCGAAGTCGGTTCTCATTAGAATAAACCTGATACCAGTCTTTATGGTTTTCACCTCTGTTGTCAGAAAAATGTTCATCAAATTTTCCTAACCAGAATCCTACAGATGACTCACAACAGGCTGTTTTGAAATATACCACTGGAGCGTGAGCATCTGTGTTTTTCTCACTTATTTTATCGGGAAATGCAGGATTTAGTTTAGGATGCCCGTATTTTTGGGCCAGTAAGTAAGCTTCGATTGAGATTGCCTGCATAAAATTGGTCAATATATTCCGTCACTTGTTAGGGATTAGTTTGCCAAATGCCTGGTCAGCATGCCAAAGATAACCGGGAGATTTGCAGGACATTAATTTGTTGTTTGTAACGTCAGTACGAAATACAAACGGGACAGGTGGGGGCTACCGAAATCAGTGTCATCGTAAACCGTTTGATGTAACCACGAATTCTGTGTGTAAGATCCGCTCTCTCCCGAGAGGCTTTCGGATGCAATGGTACAAAAGCCGTTGAAAATGGAATTTCATACATGTCTTCTTCTATGGAGACAACGGCACGTTATTGACGGTGATGTAGGTCCCCAAAAGGTATGAAGCAAGAAATGGTTGTGCTTCTGCGACATCACCCGAAGTTTTTTTCTTCGCGTTATTTGTCAAGGCTTTAAAACGTCCACTCATTTCACAGTGAGGCAAGTAACTACTGTTCAGAGTCCTACACATCTCAAAGTTTAGTTTCTGCATTTCATGTTGAATGTGTTTGCCGAAGTCAATCGCTATTTTGATCGATTTCGATGGAACTTCGCCACGGGCTGATTTGTACTTGCAACTGCTTCAGTCAAGGTAATCAAACGAAACTTCAGTATATTGATCGCTGTCGGTTGTCAATTATTTCGTCAACACGAGATGTAAGTGTATTAGACCAAGTTTACAGAGAAGTACTTTAAATTTTAGCACATTCCCAAAGACTGCGCCAAGGACTGCATCAAAATGTTTGCGATTCACGATCAGCCAAAATTAAGTGGAGATGTAAATCACCGACTACGTTGTGCACAACTAGCGCGCTCCGAGTTTTCCTTGTCTAGATTCTGCAGTACTGTCTCAATAGCATGGGACGAGAAGTCTGTTAATGTGGCCATGGGCAACCGCAAGTAGAAGGGGCGCGAAGCGAAACAGCATTCTCAGCAAGAAACACACTCATTTGCAAATCAATTTGGTTTTGCGAGAGACTCACCTGGAACCCAGCTGAATCTCTCGTTTGTGATGTTTCCATGCAACTGAATGTGCTGCACCAGGCCGCCCCATGCATCGCGATATCTCGAATATCGTAGCAACTGCAATGGCACTCTGCAGCCTTTCATCAAGTAGCATGATGCTTCATGAGTCTGGCACACACAAAAACAAAATTAATCATGAATTCTGTGAGCACCTGCCTTGAAGGTAATTTCTATGTCGGCAGCGAAAGGAAGCACCAAAAGACTGGCGGCCTACATAAAGTTACACATAGTATAACCGGTCGTGGGCTGTCGAAGGGTTTTCAGCAACCTTATGAGTAGTACATTGCGTAAAATTACAAGCATTCTCAGCACTTTGGAACTAGACAAAAACTAACCTTCATTCTTATGGCATTGCTTGAAGCCAACGCTACTGCAGGTCCGTCCATCGACAATGCCCTCTCTAGATCTGTGTCCCCTAGATGTGGATCAGTGGGTTTTCATGTCAATGTGTATGGTTCCGTGCAAAATTACATCTGAAAATAAATGAAAATGACAACAACAACTGTGAAATGTTGCAGCTGACCAATAAACTATCCCATATTCAACTTGGTTAGCCAGGTTTTCTACCCATGGTGTTACCGTCGAATGCTGTTTTTATTTTATGAGAATAGCGATTTGTGCAACAAGTCAGACCATGCGGTTATTCTAATGTTGTGTAATGAGTCGTTTGATGTAGGTGGGATTCGATGAAAATCCGGCCGTGTTACGCTGTAAGTCACTGTGACTCACCGCGTAGATTCGGATGTATTAGAATTCATCTCCGCAACCGTTGAACTTAAATGTAGAAAACAAACTTTGATTTAATCTGTGTAAACCCGCTGATTCAGCATTCGACCTCATATACGACTTTGATCACTAACAGTTCCCCACAAAACAACGACAAGAAAAATTCGATGTTCAATCACTCTGCTGCGGATGTTATGTGTAAATGAACAAGAACGGAATAGACAAAAATATCAGTCGATCTGATGGGCCGGCATCCTTCTACGGAGTGGCCTATCGCATGGAACCACGCTGGTGGACACACGTTCACATTTGGTACTACCAAATATGGCCTGCGCTTAGCGGCCTGTACAATCGAATGAACGTCCTGTAAACTGTGTAAACTCGAGGCCATAAGTCCGGATGGTGAACTGGAAGGGGAAGTTCTAAAATCATCAAGAGGCATAAATGGAGGCCTCATTATTTGTCTGTTCAATTGGGTACAACTAAAAATTAAAGCTGACAGTGCATGCAAAGAGGTGTCTTGTGGCCTGTGCTGTTCAGGAGATGAATCCTAGTCACACGCGTATGGTTAGCCAGTAGTAGCTTCCATTCAGCTAGGTTGGTACAGCGACTGTTATACAGAATCACCTCTACTATCGTTGTAAGCTTAAACATCATGGACGTCTGGAGTGTTACCGCGGGTATTTTGAAGATGCATACTCCTAATATTCATAAATAGAATGTAGCGGGATACCTTCAATCACAACACAAAACAATACAATGCAATAAAGTACAGCTTGCCTAAAATAGATTTGAGATGGCAGTGAAGAAATACCAGGCCTGGAAACTCAACCACAGCGTCTCTGCGGGAAATTGTTTATGTCTGCCTTAGTGTGGTGGACACATCCAAACATTTGATACTTTGTGTACACAAAGAGGGTGTCTGGTGGCCCGCATTAAACATAAGACGTACCACAGTTAAACACGTATGGACAGCTGGGTACTCTCCATTGTTAAGCTAGTCTATACAAGAGTGACCACTGTGGCAATACTGTAGACTTAAACTTCCCGAATTTTCAGGGCATTAGGAAGGAGTTTTACCAGGGCAAACGGAAACAGCCTGACATTTGAACCAGATGGCGCCTGGTTATGACAGACTGGGGGCTAAATTACTAATAATCTGAACCCAAAAAGCACCTCGTGGCGTCCTCTGGTTAACCCTTGCTCAGTTTGATTCCACTTGCATGATTATGACCACTGGAATTCACTTCTAGTCCCTTTGCGTGCTCGCTTATCTGGTAACCTCAGGAAGCCAGTGTGGGTTATCCACCAAGGTTTTTTCCGATGCACCATTCCAATTCGACTAGCATATACACTACAGCGGTTGCTTCATTTCCAGCTTGTTAAGTCTCCAGGTTCAATAGCCCCGATGATGTCTTTGCGACCTGCACGATTCATCTCCATGGTTCGGTATTGGTAATCGTCCCATTGACGAACTCTAGTTCGTGTCGGGTGTCTCCATGCCTTTGCGTTTTGTATTTCCTCTTCCAACTTCACGAGACACATGTCAGTAGCTTCTAGGCTTTTGAAACTTTTGCCTAACACAGTCGCCGATTGAGTAGAAACTGCTTTAGAATCTATTTTCTGTCAATTTGGCAAACATGTCCCAGCAACCGTAGGCGGTTAAATGTGACTTTGGCCTCCATCCCATCACAACAAAGGCCTCAGCAATTAGTTTAAAATCAGTAGTCATGGCGCTCTCTATATTGCATAAAAACAAGCTACTCAATACCGTGTCGAACGTAGGACAAATTCTCAAATAGACCATTCTTTTACGGACGGAAATAGGTTGTCTCTAGAAGAAGCGTAGCACCAACGCATTACGATGCACCGGTAATTTGCAACGCACTGAAGATGTCACATAGGATAGTGACGAAGCGCATGCAACCGCATTGTTCACCTCCCTGAACATAACAGTAGCTAGCTGTGCTAATTCAGATACCAATACCCCCCCTGATGGCAAACAAATACTATATAAACGATAGTGTAGAGTGTAATGGATAAAATCGATGACACGATTGGTACGCTGGCAGATCACCGCTGGATTCGGGTGACGTTCGGGGCGTTTTCGCATTGCTATGGTTTAGTCTCCCTTATAAGATCACATGAATGATGACACTGAATGGATCGGAGACCAGTGATGAGGATATGCTCACGCAATTTTGAGCGTGATATCCGCAGTACAGGAGCGCCGGTGGATGGAATAGTTAACACCATCGGTCTGTTCGGTGAGAAGGTAGTTTGGACTGTTTTGTATATTACTCTTTTATCTGAAAAAAATGGTTTTGAAAATCTTCGCTGCATAGCCACTAGATTATTTCTTTTTGTAGGCGAATGCTGCCTTCTCAGCAGTCTACGGCATATTTTGCTAGCAGAAATGAGCAACTGAACCAAACAGAACTTTTCGCACGGAATCATCGAATGGATGTTAGCACAAAACCTCCCCATCAACACCGGCAACAATACTCATCCAACCACCGAGTTAACCTAAAACTCAATCTCACTGTAGTCTCCAATTGGCTTGTGTTCGATAAATCGAGAGTTTGCGATTCAAACTTTCTGTGGGCAGTGCTTTGCGTCTGCTGTCTAATTTCTTTATACAGATCATCACCATCATAATCATTAGAGACAACAAAATCAGTGTTGACACTGAAGCTGTACAACTTCAAAGAATATCTAACTTTAGTTTACATATTATTATCCGATGGAGCTGATGGAGCTGGATGTTCTTCGTGATTGTAGTACCTGCAGCGCAACCAGGTAACCATTTTCTAATCACCCCGCTAAGAATTCGTTAACGCCACCCGCCCCCAGCAACAGTCCCGAGGCACTGTTGGTCAAGACGACTCACATCACCTGACCTCAGAGGCTACGTCTCGCAACCAGACAATAGCACAGCCTTTACTGTAGCCTGGTACATGCGACCCTTGAGACACAGTGGTATGCCTTTTTGACGCCACAAGTGACGCAAACTAGCAAACGTGATTATAGCCTCTGAGATGCGTGCACTGACCTCATCAGACACAACGCCGTCAGAGCATATGCAACTACCGAGGTACCTAAAATTCTCCATAACCTTCAGTGGTCCTCCTTGAATTGCAAAGGGTGCATTCATAGACCGCAAGTTGTGAAACAGGATTGAGCACTTTGAGGATGCTAGGCGCATGCTAAAAAGTGGTATGATTCTGATCAGTTTATTTAACGGAACTTCTGTTGCGGCTTCGTTCTCAGAGCTGAGGTTGATGTCGTCTGCGTACACAGATTAACAAGGTTCTCATCAGTAATAAGTTGAACATTGAGGTTTTGAAGACCTTCCGGCGTTTGCCTCGTTATTTCATCAATGAGGAATTTGAACAAGAATGGAGAGAGTGGACATCCTTGTCGGACGCCACTTTTTGTAGGGAAGCTTTTGGAGAGCTCAACATGTACTCTCACATGCCCAGAAGTATGTGAATATAGGGGTCGGATTAGTGTTCACAGGCTTCTGTGGTATACCCTGTTGAGTAGGCGTGGTTAACAGTACTGACCGATCGAGAGAATTGAATGCACCCTTTAAGTCAAAGAATACGTGTTGGATTGTTTTCACACCTGACGGAGTGTGAAGATGTGGTCGACGCAGTCTCTACCTGGTCGGAATTCCACTTCGTGATCACGCGTCAAGGCTTCACGTGCCACCGTAAGAAGACAAAGAATCAGTGACACCAGAAGCTTTGCTACAACGAGAGTCAGACTAACGCCTCTGTGATTAGTACATTCACTGCAAGTAACTTTTCTGAAAATGGGCACTTTTATCGACCCAGCCCAGTTATTTTGAACGGTCTCTTGCGCCCGGATAGAGGCACATAAGCTAACCAGACAATGGCTGACAAAGACTTGAGTTAGATGTTCAAACTTACCCTTGATCCACCGATCCATGAAATACAGAACTTCATCGGGCTCTGAGTACAATTTATCCACAGATCTATGTACCACATTCAGTCATCACAACAAAGATTAGCGAACTCTTCTTGTTGGTCTGTTCTATATGTGCAACATGTGCAACAGGTTGTCGTGCATTTCAAGTGTAATTTCGAAGCGTTCGTGGTATTCGGAAAATGTTAAATAAAATTTTGCACTCATTTGATCGTATGCCGCATTTTGATAAGTATTGCGCTTTTCTGTGAACAAGTAGACAATGAAATAATTGCTACAGCTTCACGGGATGTAAGGTCTCATGCTCTGCTCAGAGCATGTGCTTAAATTCCAGGGGCAAAACTGGTCATTCGATTCGCTGTGGGTTTTTTTCAGGAATATTATTCTGTCCTGAGAGCTCCTACGGTATTCGTGAAGACGAAGTTTTGTTTCGCCGACCGAACTGACTTGAAAAGTTTTCTATTCGTGAAACAGGATGCTGACTAAACCACCACGGAAATCACCCTTAGAGAATTTATTCCACGAATAAAGCGGAGTGATGTGTGAACATTACTAAGATGCACCCGCCCACTGAAGACGTAATACTAATTCTCGCTCTGTCGGCTTTTCTTCATGAAATACGCCGTTATTTAGAATATAGACCGATAACGACACTTCAACTAATAGATGCTTTGGGCAAAGCTAAGAGCGGCGATAAACAAGACCACACTATTCGACAAACACGCATTTGCATACAGTGTTAGTTTTCGAGGGCGAGTCACCTGAATCTCTCGTTTATAATGTTCTTTAACTGAATGTGTTGATCCGGGCCGCCTCATACTTCAGCTGATATGATATTTGAGGTATTGCAACATACTGGACAGACGTACCACACTACTCTTAAGTTTACTGAAAGCTCTTCGACGGCCCGCTACCGGCTTTGCTGTTCTTGGAGCCCATGAGGTAGGCGCAGTCCTCCGTCTCCGTCAAGCTTATGTCCCACACGTGCAGTTTGAGTTTTGTAGAATATAAATTTGACAGAAACTCGGGGACTGCGCCTACTTGATGAACCCCAAGAAGAGCGAAACCGCTCGTGGACTGCCGAAGAGTTTTCAGCTGCCTTGTGTTGTTACGTCGACACCATCCCACCATCCTACGTCGACACATCCCCACAAACCACGTCACCTTATATCATCAATGGAAATTCTAGAATGGGTCGTTTGAAGGTACAGTTGTGCTTCTGCTACATGTAAAATTTTGTCCAGATAATACGTACGATACAAAGCTCACGTTTTGCATGCCAACTTCGATGGTGCTTTGCATTTTCCGCAACATGAACAGAAATTTGTATAACATGTCACGCTGCACTGCTGAATAAATAAGTAAGTAAACAAGTAAATAAGCATTACAAACCCACACAAGATTGCAGAGCTAAGTGTCACCATCCGGCTTCTGGACTGATAATTAACCGCTCTCCTTCTGAAATGATCGCATCACATGGATCCTTTGTGAGGGGTCCTTGGAAGTACACCCAAAATCTGTTGAAAACCATGGACCTTCCCAAGCAAACCTATGTATAGAAACATATCAGTGCAAGGTATCGCTCACCAACACCAAGATATCCTTGACTTATCAGCGTTTTGTAAAATTTGTTTAAATGACCTTTATGGCGCATATCTTGATTCTCAGTTTGCTTCTTTGTGACTATCGTTTGGGCACCCGCTTAGTCACATATAGTTGTTTGTCCTTGCAATTTCAATTTAATTTTTGAAATAACCCTGACAATTTTCTTCAAAGGAACTCAAATTTCATGTTTTAAACACGAAATGTTCTCCTTATCCAGAGTACCCTTATATGTATTGTTCAGTGGAACTAATAGGTACATCATGGAGTAAATCGATATTTTCTTGCTGCGATTTCGTGCTTGTTTCGTATATTGATGGGGATCGCCAGTATTCATGCCATTCAGGGTCAACGTATCCATTGCGATTCGGGATACACAAAGGTGTGAATAATGTTGTGCTCTAGTTAGGTGACGATACGACCAACTAGTGACGTCATCATTCTGATAATGAGTTTGTATGATGCTTCTCAAATGTACCTGAGGACACCGTCTGTAGTAGAGCTCCCCATGTTTTGAGGCAGAGTCTCAGGGCTGTCAGCAGCATCACATGCCTTATAATGAACAAGTCTTCGAGTGCACACGTGCTACGGAGTAAAAGTATACAAACACACTTAGGTTAGCTATTCGGTCATCTGTCAAACAGGAAACTGAACGATTATCCAGTCAGAATACGCAGGCCATCGTTTTTCATATGGTGCTGACTGGATATATTGATGGCAGACCTTAAGACAGAAAGTTTTCATTGTTTAATCTACTGTTCACCTGTACATTCTTTCACATCAATCGCTCGGAGTTACTTTTCATGTTTGTATTCATACTCTTCAAAAATAAACGATAATATTAGTAGCGGTAGGTACACACGGTTAACAGCTCATTCCGTTTCTCAGGTAAATGTGCATGAATGTTTCTTACTTGGATCAAAAGTAGCACAGTTTGTTTTGCTTTGATAGTTTTCTGTATACCTGCACAAATACATCCCGGTGAAAAGCCCACTTATATTTCACCAGTCGAGTTAGATAACATAGAAATAAGCAAGAAAATCCATACTTTCTTAAAAAGATTGCTCATTATGAAGGATCTATCACCATGTTCTGTAGGGTTCCGATTGTAATTCTATGATGCTTGTGACAACGGAGCTCAATTTCACTGTCGGAACTGGCCAGAAAAGTTTGCTCATTGTGAGACAGCGTACTTACTAAAAATCCCGCGGATAGAAAGATTAGAATATTTATTCCCTTATTAATATGGAACGATCTGTGGACCTGTACACTGAAAATGCGATATTAATTCTCACTCCCTCGGCTTTTCCTCATGAAATGCACCATCATTCCGAATACCGCTTGATAAATACCCTTCAACTGACTAATACCTTCTTGTGACCGAAACCAAGAGCGATGAGCAACAAGACTGTTTTGTTTAATATATACACTCATTTGCATACCGATTCAGCTTTCACGGTACGCTTACCTGAAACCCAGCCGACATTCTTGTTTGTGAATTTCCTCAAAAACTGAATGTGCAGCACCAGGTCGTCTCATGTTTAGGTTGGTACGATGGTTGAGAAATCGAAATATATTGTGTAGACGTACCACACTACAAATAAAATTGCTGAAAACTCTTCGACAACCCACGACTGGGTTCGCTCTTCTTGGAGCTAATCAGGTAGGCGAAGACCCCATTATCCGTCAGCCTTATGTTCTACTCGGGCAAATTTGGTTCAAGTACAACACAAAAACATAGATATTAACACGAAACTCCTTAATGCCTGAGAGAAAACCACTCCTCGTGTAGCAATTCTCACCACATTCTGGGAGTTTTCAGCCTATCATGAGTATCCAATAATACAAAGTTTTGAACTGTAATGGTAATTCCTTTTGGTGGTATATTGAATGCTGAGTTTCTACACACTGAATAGTGTACAATCTGTATGAGGGCAGCTGAGGGGTTCGTAGGCTCAATCAGCTTTATGAAAAAATGGTTCTACTGATGAATTCATGGAAAGCGTTGGCGCTTTTCTAATTGAAATTTAAAAAAAAACTCATTTTAATAGCCCTATTCTCTTAACCAGTAATACTTGTTAGCCAGCACTAGATGGAGTAATCGCCAACTCAGATTTTTGCCGTCGTTAGACTTTATCACAGTTGCACGCCGGTGGCCGCTCTATGATCTGAACTCGGACATTTGACGTGATTGGCTGATCCGAACCATCACACCGGAACAGAGTGCGCCTAGGCAATGTGATCGGCGTACCCCAATCAAGCTAAGGGAATTTAAAGAAATTTTTCGGCATATTCCAAGGGTGGAATGGTATTTGATCACAAACTCCCTATTGTCGGAGTCGGTCACTCGATATATCTAGAATAAGTACAAAGTCACATCACTGTTTAAGGCGTCAGCTAAACCATGCCCAACACTTAAGGTGCTAACCTACTCCCTTACTCGGACGTGGAAACTCAGGTTTGTAAAGAAGGTAGAAAATATGGGCTACTGATGCGATCTTCAGTAGTGAAGCCTGCGTTCCCGTTTTGGTGGTAACAGAGGTACCTGTGGAGGAGATATTGTTTATTACTCACGCGGTGCAGTAAAGTCATTTCCTTTTTTTTCATTGAGGGGTCTTTAAGCCACAAACCCTCCAAACCGTGGATTGCTGGCAGCGCTGAAGACTGCATCATCGTAACGTACGTTCTTGACTCTCCGAATTTCGTGAGATCTGCACTACCAGCGATTCCTGACAAGGACGAAACAGCTGCACAGTGCTTTTCATACGAACATCACGTCTCACCTTTTCAGCATAAATTGGCTCTACTTACACGACAGAACTTCAATTGAAGAAAATTGTATGCCAATGAGAAAGATTGCTGGAGTACAGCTAGACTGATACTACCTCATATATAGACCGTTATAAACCGACGTCACAGTGGTCGTCTACTACACTGTGCTGATTCTGCGGCCATTGGGCAGATTCGACCAAGCCTAGGCAATCGTCCATATTTTATGGTAAGGTCAACTCAGTGATAGGGGTGCCTTTCGCATCACTTGACATGACAGAGCAACCCTCATTCCACTGTAACAGATGATTGGTTTTAAAAGTTTAACTAGTCGCAAGTAGTCAAAGTGCTGCTGGAGCTTTTTACTTGACTTAATTTACAGAAGAAAACTAGTTTTTCTCGGAGTACTTATCCTTACCAAACTGCAGCTTTTATCAACTATAAATAATTGCAGTTCACCGGTCCGTAAGGCAAAATGTCCTCCTTCTTATTAAAATGTGACACTGTATTGGAAGTAATCTCTGGTACATATTGCGAAGGTTGTACTCCCAGACTGTGTAGACCTTTTCTCCGCAAGCGATTTGTTAATTCTTACTAGTTGAGGCTGACAGACAGGAAAAATATTTTATCTCGCTAGACTTCAAAGAAAACCACAGCCACTTCGAACCTTTTGCAGGTGTTTTGATGGACAACCAGAGTTACAGAGCCTGCAATGCCTATCAAAGCCATTTTGTGTGTTTTTAATTTTTGAGCAAATCTCTACTTTTCAGGAAAAGCCTTACACTCCACAGTCTCAGCAACAGGAGCTGTGTTTTTTCATCTGCTCTAATTGTTTTTTTTCCGAAGATAGGATTGTAGACTCATTTGAATAGCAATCAAGACAGAGCTCAAAGATTAAGAATTAGGATATGGTTGTCTGGCTCTGCACGCTCACAAAGAATAGGTGTATTTGTGCAGTCTTCGGCTTGCTGCTTACTAAAGTTCTGGTTTGGAGATTGTGGCTGGGCACTGCGATGGTTCTGAGGATTGTTACGACGATGTATAACTCACCAAGTAGAACGCTATTTCACTAAACCAGTGCTCTGCATGAACGCAATAACTAAAGCTTTTCATTATTGTGCGGATAACATCAAAATCTATCTTGGAGTTCGATAACAGTAAAAATTTGCAGTCAACAGTCCATTAGTACTTGAACTGCCGTACCATTAGGCGGAGTTGATGGCGACTCCTGCAGCAACGCCGTAATTTCTGTCACGTCTGCAATGGCTGCATCCTCTAATAGCAGCGGAATGTTGCTCTTGCATCGTCTCACTCAAGTACGCGCTATTTGACCCTATCCTGGAAAGTCGGTATCTTCTCCCTGCGTAAGATGTATGCTGCTTGCAAACTATCCTGCAGCTAAACGTTATCTGTCACATTTTAAGAATCGACACCGCTTTTTTTATGATTTTTTTTTCAGATTCAGCCCCCAGTACGCATTGTGGTTTACCCGTCTAAACACAATGTCGGCATCGGAAAAATTTGTTTACTGTGTGCTGCCACCTCAGCGTGTTGGAGGGGATAATATATGATGGATACTGTATTTGGATGGACAAAAATGCAGTAAGTTACCACCCTAAATTTTTATGTGCTGCTGTGAAAACAAAACGTTCGCATGGATACGTTCCATTATTGGAAACCTTGCTACGCAAGCCTTGATGGGAGCATACAAGATAGGTGGAAACACCACTCGTCATATAGCTCTCATACCGAAAGTGAAGAATTGGGTAACCACATAGGTGTCAATCGAATGTACGAATAAATGCATCCAACTCAATGTAGGTGGTAACAAGAACGAAAGCTCACAATATTGGCAACCCAGTCTGGTTGTCCACACCCGTGTGGTGAAGGTCGGCGAGCTTCCGGAAGGGATGGAACAAATTTGAAACAGGCATGACAGACAGAGTCATTTTGCAACATGAACACAAACGCACGTATAGAAGCGGTGAAACAACATCTAAACTTTTTTGTTCTTTTATTTTATTTATGTTGTGTACAGTTCAATTCTTCATTTTACCGTTCCCGTTTTATACCGTTATTCACTCTTCTTTTTACGGAACTGAACGTTAACGACTTTTTAACCTTGGCATCAGGTGCCTACATTACTAAAGCCACGTGTAGAACTCTAGCCTGTGACTCTATTTATCTTGATTTGGTGTGAGCTTCCAGTGGGTGTATTTGCACCTACTTCATTTGTACATAATACTCTTTGGTTGCATAGCCATTTAAATATGCTTACTAAAAGCAGCACTATTTGAAGGTTGTACCCTCTTGTCATTTTATCACTGTATTGATAGTAACGCAATTTTCGGTGAACCTCCGTCTCAACTACCAACTTTCGGGGTTTAGCACGTAGCTCATTGTGGTCCACGTAATTGCTGGATAATAATTGCCGATAATCTTACCAAATTTGATGCTCTATTTCCCCAGATTCCATTGAAATTACCACTCTTTTCCATTTCATATGAGGTGCAATTTGGTAAAGTGGTATTTCAACATGGTTTACTTACTCAGAGTATCCATTATAATGCATTCGGTCAAACGGTTGTCGTGTAAGTTAATTCGGACCTGAACTCTGTCAAAATAACTGGGTCATACTAACAAAGCCACTTTTAAACCCTCTTGCGTCCAAATATTGCCAAGCTGTAGAAAGAAATTATGGTTCTTCGATGGAAAGTCGAAGGCAAAATGTTCACTAAAAGCAGCAACAGAATCATGTCCGGAATTATTTGTCCAGCTTCCGTTTTAATTCTTTCATTATTCGGTGTATCGTTCGAATACAGCGGCCTCGCGGACGTGCGTCGAATATCACGTATTTACCACGGTGCTCCAGGTTACACTTGCTGGATTTATCATGTTGCACCAGCTGACGCACAGCAAACCGACATTTGCGGGAAAAGCAACACTATCAACTCTCCAACGTCTTATCTACAGTGTCCACTGCGCACAGCGCTTGGTTAGAAACATTTACTACTACACATCCTCGCACGTACTAACATTTCGTTTCATGTACCCCGGAAAAAGGAGCTTCCGTGCACAGAGGTTAACCAGCAGAAATGTCCATCTTGGTCTCACATAGAACAGGTGCATAAAGATGACGGAAACTCTGGTATGAAACCCAGAAAGCCGAAACTGGGGATGGAATGTCGAAGGACCCCAGGAGCCTTATCAGTAGTTACCTTCAAGTTGCTCGAATATCGTACGAAGTGTACATAAGGCGGCTATTAAGTTTAAGCTTTAAGCACATAAGCCATCCATTGATTGTGGGATTAACTTCTCATTGTTTGATCTAGCAGCCAACGGAAATATTCGAATAGAATGTTATATCCTGGACAGGTCTCGGTCTGCGGCTCACCAAAGTAGGAAACTTAGCTGTGTTTTCGTCCGACATTAAAAAAACCCTGAATAACAAGATCACATACATTTTTCAAGGATAACGACTACTCATCACTTCCAAGAGCGTGTTGTGGGCAATCAATATTCAGGCAGTTGGTTGGTTGTGGACAGGCAACCATTTGCGTCGAAATTCAATTTTTTTATAATACATTGCATGTGCCAAATAGGGTGTTAATTAGCGACTTAGCTTAGTCGGCACACTACCTCTCGTTAGGTCGAGCAAAAGTGTGGGCCTGTAATGCCATAATGTTCTCACCGGCTCCACGGGTAAATTAAAGTTACAGTTAGAATTATAATTAACGAGGCCCACTGTAATCTTCGACTAAACTTCAACGCAACCTTTAGTTTGTGGACTATCTGGTTTACTTTGAAGCTCACACTAGGTTTGTTTAAGTCCAGTCAGTCTTTGCAGTTTGTATTTTCTCTTTATTTCCTCCTGAATTACCGAACTCAGACACTCAACCACATTGTTGTTCTCGTTCAAATAGAAATATTGAGTGGAGCGATGATAGTGAGCATTCCAAGGTGATATAATGTAGACGGCTGACTTCGGCATTTGGGTGTTGATAAAAAGCAAAAATTACTTTCTCATTGATAAATATGAACAACGCAAAGTGCTTCGCGTGCACTTGTTTCGTGCCTGGATCAATAGTGGTGTGCACATATTTGGTTTTATTTATATCTGTTGTCCAATCTCAATCACAAGCCAATCCGATTTGTTTGGAACAATCTTGCCAGTGAAAAGTGCTTCCAACAGTCACGTTCAGCTTATAGGTCGATAGTTTACTCCGAGCTTTACACAAATATCTCTAAATGAGATTCAGCATAAACGGCCAAGTCTGGGAGTTTTGCTTGTCTCTTTTATCCTTTTCGGTACAGCAGTAACTTTTAAAACTATTGGGTAGTTCTCAGGTAGAAATTGCACTAACCGTCGTCAAAGTTTTCCCAAAAATATGGGAGCTAGAGTTATTGCCGCTTCCGTTAAAGATGGTATCATGGGAAGAAGGGTTAAGTGCTTTTATTCGATGCATTTGGCAAAACGTGATCTGCTGTCAACATCGACCTGCAATTCTGAGTAAATTACATCCAAGAATTTTGCTTTAACTTGTGGCACCTGATAGGTCAAATTCGGTAAACATAAAACTGATCCTGTTTGCAAGACAATGATTGTGTTTGGGCACTAGGAAATATCAAATAGTCTGCCGGGCTTTCTAGTCCGCCAAACGTAATTAGCACTAAAGCCTAACCGATTTCACTGCCCACCGGAATAATCCGAAGCACCGTTAGTTCTGATAAAGCAAACGCTACAGGAATTATCAGCTAACATACATCCTAGTGCGGTCAAAGTGCAATTAAACAAGCTCGCATGCAGAAGTATCCGAAGGTACATAAAATATTTTTAGTCAGCTTCCTCTTCCAGAGTTTTTCCTTATAGTAAAAGAAGTACTGAAGCACCTTGTGGGCTAAACCTACTTAGCGACAATCAATGTGATTGTAATGGCTCCTTTCACCTTGTCCAAGTAGCAGTTTGGCAAAGGTGATCTTTGGTTATATCCCCTCTGTCCGGGCGGTTAGCTAAGACCAATCTACTACTATCCTGCCGGTCCTCTCGACCGGCTTTAAAAAGCTCGTTAAATGGGACCTTTGCACGGAAACAGATAGAAAATTGGTGGGACATTTTGGTCGATTTTTCTCTCACACTTGAAAGTCTACCGGTCAGGTCTATTTGACATGTTCGCTGGCGTGCTAAGTATAACTGTTCAGCATGTATTATTCAGTCACAATAGATAAACATCTACTCCAGCGTTCATTTTCGCCAAAATGGAGTCTGGTCAAGCGGGATCTCAGATTGCGGGGCTATACCCAAAAGCTGTTTCAGACCCAATCAGTTCGTTGTGCTCCACATTCGACGGCTGAGAAACCACGCAGCTGCCCAGAAAGGAGTTAACTCTTTCAAGTACACCACCCGTATAATTGTTTTAGTGGCTATAAATCTCACAGGCGATTTGACCACCGGTCTAGACACAACGTTCAATGCTACGCAAACAAAAACACTTTTCGGCAGCTATCGGACGACACCGCAGGATTGGAAGTTAAGTCGTTGACCCAAAGTTCATAAACACATTTTTCGGGTGCTTCAGAAATAGTCTGCGACGTTGATCGAAGAGCTGAATTTAAGTGATTGTTGAGCAATTGTCATTTTGTAAATGTGTTTTTGGGCTAAAAAAAAGTTTTGTTAGTGCCTTTGTGGCTCATTTGTTTGAAACTGATAACCCCAGTTGTACGGCTTAATAGTCTGTGACTTGCGGAATTTATGAAGTCTCGGTACACTTAGCAAGAATATGTTGCCCTCAGCCTCTTGGCACATAATTCTCATCATGTTTCACCATGCCTGTTGATTCCATGACAGAGGACTTCTGCGAACAGAGCATTGAAAAGCGTAGGGGGGGGGTCTGAAGAATTAATCTTGGAAAACATTACATTTTGTGTATCCACATTTTGGACATCAAAGCATCTTATTAGACAACACCCAGCGAGAAAATTTGTTCAAATTGTCCTAAACACTTTTCCACCATGTCCGAACCTCGCTGGCCATGGATTCATCAAATATCCACTCATGAAAGAGGTCTTCCATGATCCAAGCAGCAAACATTGGAGGCTGTAGTTGGCCGATTTTGTGCACCGGTGCTCGCATGGTGGTAATGAGTTGACGATTAAGAGCAGGAAACTCGTAGTCGTTTGAGGAGAACGACTTTTGCAAATGCTACAAGTTTTCCGCAAGTGCCTCGTAAAACTCTTTAATCTTGGACGTACGAAATGCCAACCATTATGACGTGAACGTGAGGATGAAATAGCAAATAGTTTGGTTTTAAACGAAGGTTTTGTGACGTTGTTCTGGTGGTTAATACGCGGTATAGTCATGGGGGCAACAAAACTGCACAACGATGTGCAGCAGAACTCACGCCATGGTGGTCTAGAATATTTTAATTTTTGGGGAGTTGACAGTGGTCAGCAACTCAGCACTAACTGTGTAAAAGAATAAGGAATGAAGTGAAAAATGATTGGTTTCTGTGATCGATCCTGTAGACTAACAACAAAAGTCACGTGCAAAGGTTGTGAAAATCACGGGTATATACTCTTTTGAATGGGCGGTACACGGGTTAAGGAGTTACAGAATCAAGTGGGTGATCTCAATGTCAGACAACTTTGTAGGGTTGGGTATTTCGCAGGCCAGCTCAAGTTCAGAGGTCGAGTAAGTTTTTTCTGGACGCAAAGCTGTGGGTCATGCAGTCGGATTTCAACCGTCCAATGCAAACGATGATAGTCTGGATCGGAACACTGGTGGCCCGGGTGCGTTCGCTGGTCGTTGGACAGGTGGTCGTTGATCTGTTAGCCAAGCTTGGCAATTAAACTGCAAGCTTTCCGTCACCTATCGAGTTGACAGTGTCAATGCGCGCACCTATCAGGTATCAATAGTCTGGATCTAATCAGCCGTGATCGGTTCAGAGGTATCCGGCATATGATGTCGGAGATGTGCACTTCTACATGAGCGGTTTCTGGGAAATGTGATGCAGTTGCTTCCAACCACCGCTCAGGGAAATGGAGTTGTCTTCGCATTCTGTTCGAAAAAAATCTTGCTATAAGACCAACGTACGATGCCAGACACGAGCGTAAAAATGGGTAAATACGAAAGCTATTGGTAGAACGTAGCAATTAGTCCTTCAAAAGGAACCTGACGGTGAGGCTGGAGCTGAAACAGACAGATTAGCTGCTGCGTATGTCGTATCACCAGAATTTCTGAGCGTTATGTTAACTAGTGAAGTATCCGAGTCAGTTATGAATGGGAGATTTATGTAGATAGGCTTCTTCCCAACAGCACGTTGCATAGTTTTGTGTTTATACATTGCACAGTTAGGAGTGTAAACCGTTCGGAATAACTGACGTGCAATAGTGAGCGTCCTAACTTGTGATTGATCGGAGGATCATATCTTCAATACACCTCAGTCAGGCCAGAGGCGAAACCGATGTAGGTGACGATTTAGCTTAGAATTCCAAAGCCGCGGTTGAAATTCAATTCTCAAAAATTGCAGGGTAGTTATGATTCTTCAATAAAAGTAAATGATAATTATATACTGGGGACTGCGACGGGTGTACCTTGTGGTGAACCCAAACATAATCTGTTGTAACTAAATCCCGCAGTCACTGAACTTTTCTGACGTTTTTCATCCAGCCCATTAGGCTGTTACCAAAGTCATATTCATATTCGTTTTCTGGCCGACCTCAACACACTAAGCAGGAAACAAGCTTCTTATTTACATGTGTAAAATATCGGAATAATGGGTTTACGACGCAAGTGTTTAGCGTCAGAATATCCGAATAGCACTTCCTTTCCTTATTTCCTTAAACAACGACCAACAAGGACACAAGTCCAGTTTGGAATATGTGAAAATCTTGGCGCGAGGAAATGCCAGCCAGGGTGGAGGACTTTTGGGAGCATGAGCTCTCGTTAAACTGAACCCAGCGTGCGCCTCACTACGGGCAAATGACCAACGGCTCAAACAAAACACTTAGGTGGAATCAGGTATGGGACTAACAGGCCGACAAACAGGAAACTTCTAAAGGCACATCAGCAGGGGTCACAGCATGGAACTCAGAGCAGTTGACGAAGGAGTTCACCCCAGCACCGTCAAGTGGATGACTGTAGGACAGGCCACTCCCAAAGGTCACGTGGCATCGAGCAACTACAAGACATACTGACGGGTCCGACATTAGAATCATCCCAGAAAACAACCGGTCAAAACCGACCTCTGCTATCAGCACGTATATTAATATATTC
>SJOL01011430.1:120003-160745 GCA_004794785.1 Opisthorchis felineus | reverse complement strand
TTTTAAAAGGCTCAACACAGCTTACTCCATACAGCATGACCACATACTACTTCATGAATTGGACACAAAATGTGAGCCTCAAGCCCGTCTCAAATTGATGTTCTCCAAAATTTATTTTATCCTGTTGCCTCCTTCTCCTCCACTGCAATAGTAATTGCACTGAGAGTTCTGCCAACGATGTTGTAATCGGTCCTACTGGTTACGGTTACAAAGCATATTGGAAATCACGAAAGGACTGAAAAATACTCGTGAAGTGGCATCACCAGCACTGTCTATCTCCCCGTGTCCACAAATCAGGCTGCCAGGTAATGAAAACGCGAGCTGATAAGCCGAAAATCTAGGTCATTCTAAACGGACATACTCATTCACTGCCAACAAAAAATCCTTTCTACAAAGTACTTTTGGGTAGTTTTCTAAAACTGAACTAATATCTGAAAAGATCCCATGGTTAGCTTTTGCTCACTCAGACTGAAGCAAGGGAAACTTCGTAGTAGCTTAATGGTTTCAAACTGAATGCGCTATTCTTCTACGGTGTCTGCTAGACACTTTGAGGAGTGAATTTCGAGAAGCAATAGAATTTATGAGATTTCATCAGGGATTTCTTGACCATCAAATACAGTCGCTGTTGTTTGCAATTTATGTGGAATATCGTTGGGATCACAACACACATCACTTCGTTTTCCGAAAACACTACAATGCTCTTTAGTAGGCACAGTTTTTTCGTCAATGTGGTTAACCTAATATTGATAATAGACATTTACCAGGCTGGCCTCTGTCTGAGACCTGTGGAAAAACTGTTCAGCGATAAACTGGTTTGACGACGAAGAGTAAGTTATTCTGGTGGTCAATATTCCCGACCGTCCTAATCCGTTTGACTTTCTCCAAAGCTGCCTTTCGAGTGACAAGAGGCTTGGTAAGCACCCATGCACACTAGGGTTTCTACCTGGCGCTCTACATGCAATCCAATAATCGGATGCTAGGACAATCTAGTAAGGTGTACGGTTAATGAAGTAGCACAGTGAAGTAAGATTTTGGTGCGGTCTGACCATTTTTCACAGGTTGGTTTACAGTTGGACCTTGTTTGCGTTCGCCAGAAGCCCTTGAAGCCCCGTCACCCAACTGGAAAACCCGACTTATTTGTAAGCACTGAGAACCGACGTACAGTAGGTGAATTTTTCTAACTTTTGTACATTATAATCGGTCGAAATGATCATCTCCGAATTTAGTTCACTCCTTGACGTGGTAAGGGAATCTCTTCGTAATTTTCACTTTTGAGCAAACTTAGTTGTCTTCCACCTGCAGGAGATTACGAAGCGTACTAGTGGTAAAAGCTAACACTCAAACCCGAAATTCAGGAAAATTTGAATAGACGTGAGGCTGTATTTTCATATTTTAAACCATTCCACTGCGGTTCACCTCATCTGGCAAAAGCAATCCCTGCTGCCCTGGTTAGGCATTTTCGGGATAGATGTTTGAAGTTATACATTCTAGTGAGAAAAATACCTAGAGTGGTGCACAGTTATTTTGTACAGAGCCCTGAAGAATTCTGTGCTGTAAGCTGAACGAGATGTTTCCAGCTATCAATGAACAAGGCTGCTTTCTCTATCCATTTGTCCGCCCCAACGGGTTGTCTGCATTCATAAGCCCTCCGAACCCGTTTGATATCATCAAGAACAGCCATAGTCGAACGAAGCTTGAAGCTTGAATCGACCCGTTGTACCTGTGTATGCCCCGTCATAGATCCATAGTGCTCCTCACTTGGCATAGGTACGATGGTGGTACTCAGGCTAATAAAACACAGAAAAAACAAGAAAACGATTCAGTATACTCAAGAAACTTCTCCATTAAACGGTGGCGGTGCCTAAATATTGGTTGCTTGGATGAATTTGTTGGTTATTGATCAGGTGGTGGAGCAGTTGTAGCTGTCGCCGCATGGAGGCATGTTGGCAGACGAGAGTCTCCCCTCGACGGGGTGTTTTGAGTGCACAATCACCTGACCAACAGCCAATGATGAAGCAGCATCATGTAGTAGTAGTAGTTGTTGTAGTGTAGTGACTGGTCGAACACATGGAACAAATTTCAGGCGGATGTAGTTAAACACACTGCATGATGATGACCGGCAAAATTGTTGTGGTTGATTAACCGTGTACCAAGTTGTCGTTCATGAATTCATCGCAGGTCAATATCTCTTACAGTAAACCAATTCTCCCGTCAGACCAAATCACCGTGAACTGATTTAGACTATCACTCAAGCAGCTTGCCATGAAATTAGCTGCATGCAGTTTGTGAAAACAATCAGTCTTACGAGGTTTTTAGTTTGAAACAGTCCTCTCCTTATAGATGCTGATCCCTATAGAACTGCTTGAGTATTTCCATGGCTGTTAGATGGGCATACTCTGAAATTTCCCGTGTAGATAAAAAGTGAGACGAAGACCGGTTGTTCGTGGGTGCTTGAATGGCCAGGAACAATAGAACGGTGTCTAAATTCCTTGCAATGATCAACAACATTCATCTGATGATTTTTCAGCGGAACAGACGTTCTCTTCTACAGCGACTCCGACCTATAGTGACACTCACGGAATTGTCTGAATTCCATAGAAACGCTACATTGTGGGAAGATCACTTTCTTAACCCTTATTACGACCAGCTTCGCGCACATTTCTGATAGGTTTGTTAGTTTTTATTCGTTTTTGTTACACCCTCAAATCACATCCGTAATGGATGTTTGCCTGCAGTATCTACAATAAAGCATTGGGGAAAATCGTTTCTGTTCGCAAATCTGTAGCGTGTATGTTCGTGCAATTATGCAAATCGGTGTTGCATAACAAACTGGACCAATCACACGGTGCCTCCACGGAGAAGTGTTGTACCGACTGCAGCCGTGTTTTATATAGCAATGTTTCAGGTTTATTACGTTTGTTTCTGCCACATCGACCATTCTACTGAACCACGACCTATGCACGACGCTAAAAAACCAGTGGCATTTGTTTTGGTTCCTAAGCCATCATGATTGATATGGGTCTGGAAAAAGAGTCGGATTCAAGCGGTCGCCACTCTACTCCACAGAACAGTGGACCCAAAGAGTGACCCTGAGGATAAGTTATTTATCTTCATTTTGGCCTCTCTGAAGACTATATGGATGAGTATGGTAAACTTAAACACCATGATTAAGCACGGTTCTTCTTGATGGCAGTCCCGGTTGAGTGATTTCCATCAGCTGACGCCGGGCGAGGCAGAAACTGAGACTGTGCAATCGAAAGGTAGAAAATTCAGGAAGGCATGTCGCTGTTTTTGCGACTGCATGATAAGGTACTTCAAAGTTTGCACACTAATTCGGTTTTGACAGAAGACTCAGCTGCGCGCAGCTGAATCTCTCGTTCATGATGTTCTTCAACTGAACATGTTGCACCAGACCGCCTCGTGTTTCACTTGGTATTTGTGCAGATGAGAGTATTTGTCGGCGTTGCCTCACTTTTGAAGAACTTGCCAGTTGACTACATTTGTAACTTCAATGAGTACAGTGGCTGAGACTTTGAAGCGTATCATCATAAACGAGAGATTCAGCCGCATTCATTTGAGTGTCCTGTCAAAACCGTGTGTAAATGAGAGCATTTTTCGGAAGCCGTCCAATTTGGATTCACCTAGGACATAAGGTTGGGGAAAACTCGAGGGCTGCGCCTGTTTGATGAGCCCGACAAAGGACGAAAGCGGTCATGGGCTGTTGAAAAGTTTTCGGCTATTTTATGTGGGGGTATTACTACCAGACAACTATTTACGAAGTGTTTGAAAACGAAATGAAGATGCAAACGCTGGGAGACCAAACGAGTTTAGAGGGTCATCGATCTTTTAGATAAAACACTGAGAACTAAAAATTTGCAATATGAACAGAATTATCGGTCTCTTCTCATAAGGACCATCTTCCCTAGATCAGCCAACCCTAACCAGAAAACTTAGTTTGGTCAACAGCTACGACCTCCCTGGATGAGGACCCCGAGACTCAACTCACAAATGGTTAATGACACTGACAAATACCACTCTGTCAGTAGCGCACCTGCATCAAAGCTATCGCCTTCAATGCGTAGCTGCCCAGTTTCCCAAAATAACTCATGATGCCATCGTCTCAAATGCTTGATTGGCTGTATCGTCCATGCTGTCCCATTTTCCAATGACCGAAATTGTAGCAGCTGGAACCAATTTACCCTTGGTACGTGGTTTATAGCTGGTTGCCTGAATGGCTGAGTGACTTACCGATTGGAAGCCTATGACCTCGAAATTTACTTAAGCAATATGTCATGCAGGAGGATGTCATTTGACCAGTGTCGGTTTGTTCATCCAAGCAAAGATTTTCTGGTTAGATCTCATTCCTTTCCCAGTCAACTACAATCTGTGCTGCTTGACTGACCTACTCTACGTAGTTCCATCGCCGTTCTTGCTAATTTTGATGCAAGTGACCTTGCAAGTGACCTTACCCAAGATTCACTCTATTACACATCTCTATGAATATTACTTTGCTGTTGATGCGATCTCCCTGGATAAAAATTAACTTCTACTTCATCCTCGCCTCGATCCGTGTATCTGTAAACCACAATGATACTAGCTCATCACAAGGAGTAGTGACGTTTGTGCACTGAAATTAAAACTGAAACGTCACGAAAAATTGTTTTGGAATTTGAAAGTCAACGTCTAAATGTAACCATTCTAAATCTGCTGACCTCTCCTCAGAATTGGGTCTTCTTGAAACGCCCGAATATTTTTGAAATTTCACCGAGCAGCTGGGCGGGAAGACGAAGTGATTTTGTACAGAAACGTACATCTATGTACTTCTTCGAACCATAAATTGAACCATTTTCGCTTAAATGGTGCCCCGCCGTAAAACTTAGTACATCTTGATCCTTGTTGTTGTCACTCGACCAGCCGGTCGCAGCAGCTCTAGTTCCAAATTATCATTGTACAGCTTAGTCAAGTCAAAATACCTTGGCGTGGGACATTCACCGAAGACCTTTTTAACTTATTGTTTGGAGTACAACTACAGGCGACGTGGTACTAGCAAAACCTTATTTTATCATAGTGTTCGTAAGATCCGAGTCGTTTTACGCCATCATCATCATCATCATCATGAAGATCATTATCATCATCGTTGTCCTCACCACCCTCCGACCTGGTCACCGTGCTATTTTTTTAATTTTCAGTTATTATTATCCATAGATTGTTCGGTTGCCTCGACAAGTGACGTTCGAGCTGAGAAAATTGTTAGTTTTGGCTCTGATATGCATTAATTCACCATCATACTCACATCACCATCAACAGCACAACATCAGGATTGAACATTGTTGCTTTGCTGCCGTAATTTATTGAAATCCACATGGTGGAGATAATAATATATGTGGGTGGAGAGGAGGCCTATGTTTAGCCTACCACTACTGAAGGCTGCAGAATGAGCCGTCTGGGTATTACTTTCATTTGAGCCGATGAACTATTTTCAGCCAAGTATTTATCATGGTTTCGGATTAAAGTGGAGAACCGAAGTGAACTGGAGATAAAATAGGCATGAATACGTCCACAGGTTTCGCGTTGGTGGAAATGAGTAAAATGTTCCTATGACTCTTTTTGGTTCAAATCAATAATTAGTGAGTAGTTAGTTCTGTTTCAAGCTACAAAAGGGGAAGAGAGCTTCAATAGGGGAATACTGTTACATAGTATGTTGAAAAACTAGCAAGGCGCGAACTAGACTGTAAGCCATAGCAGTAAGGTGTCTGCCAACTGAAGGGATAAGTTGCGCAGGTGTTAGTTTATGGCTCGGTTGGCGATGTTGCGGAATATTGGTAGCTCGGGTGCGCTGCTTGGTTGTTGGCTTGTTCGCCGACCTTGTCGCTCAGTGTCGGTAAACGCTGAGCGGTTCGACCGTTGACTGTGGGGGTCGGCGGTCGGAACTCACAGCTTCTTGGCTACCCCTGTCTAGGTTGCGTCAGCTTAACAGTACCCGACCCTTTGCGCGGCAGTTATGCATGGAAAGGTCACCGTAAATGAGAGTTATAACTAGAGTGTCTGTAATTTTGTTTGTCCTTCGAAATCGGAATTTATGTAGTTAGTGAATAGCTGGTCCCCAGCGGTCACCCTGAGTGACTAGATTCTCAAAAGGACCTGAAACATTTTCAGTTAAAACTTCAAGATCTGAATATTAGTTCGCTTCTGAAACTTGCTAACTACTGGGTCTTCGCGGTTAAGGGAGCGGACTGTAGTTACACTGTAGTAACAACAGTCCAGGCCTGTAAAGTCTATTTTCTGGGTACCTTGGAGCAAAAAAATCTGATGCAAACCCATGAATGGATATATCGGAATTGGTAGTGTGTGGTAAAACGCACGTGATGATTTTTTAACCGAGTGCCAAACAGTCTGTCGTATTCTGAAAAAACACTGTCTAACCCACCGTTGCCGGATACGCTTCTGTACTGGGAAAACTTGCTCATGTGAGAGTGTCTCATCGACTATGGACATCAGGAAGTGATTCCAAAATTGGCTGTCACAGACGTTCATAATGGCTTCGAGCAAAGCGCTTTCAGGCGTTTTGTCCAGACTCAGCTCCCGATCAATTATGATTGGCCTCTCGGTGAAGCTGATCAAAAGTGGTCCATAAATTTCGGTCAATCGTGAACGCTGTGTAGGAGCCGAGGACTTCCAAACACGCATAATGTGTAGCATGATGTAAGACAATGTGTCTTGGGTGGTTCTTGTCTGAGGTATAACCACTTCTCGCACAAGTGTCTTTATCATTTTGTTCGGTCGAAGGTACTGGTCGTAGAGTGGCCACCTGGTGATTAGTTTTACCTGAGTCTTGGTCAAATGCAACGGTTTCACTGACAACATACCCAAGAATGCGCGTAAAGTGGCCACTCTCATGTTCACATCTAGGCTATTCACAAGTGTCTCCAGCCGTCCTGTATTACTGTAATTCCTGACCAGTTCCGCTGCGTGTTCATCAGCTTGCCTTCGAAGTTTTCCATGATGGGCGAGTATCGGTTGCCATGAGTTCGGTTCACAATCTTTTTCAATAAAATTGATTAACACCTTAACCAACTGGGGAACAAATGGAGCCGCAGATGGTCGCATATCGGTTAGATTTATTCCGGAAAACGACCTAAGACTGTGATAGTTCTGTCCTGCGATGGGACACAAATTGCTGACTACTGGCAATGAATGTCCAGTGATTCTGTGAGGTGGGTCGTTTATTATGTTTTGTTTTGTTGACTCACGAATCTCACTTGTGGCCATAATTCTCATTTGCAGTTGCATGCTGGACAGTTTGCATTGCATTTCTAAACAGGGCTGTACAGGGATAGAAACTGTTCGTGACACGGGTAGTTTGTCTAACATCTGCCACGATGGAAGAAAGCGGACCTTCCGTTCGGTAGGCTTACTCGTCCGCTGGATTGTTGAGGCGCACTTTGGTGGTTTGGCCACATTCTGTTCCAGTGACTCGCTTTGAACAGTGATGGTACTATCACTTCCGGTGTATGAAATCACACTCAGATGTGGCATTTCTGGGTCTTTGACTGAACTGTCCGCCTGGTGACACGTGACGCCCTGATAGTCTGATCAATAATTCCCAGTTCAAACGGACGAGCTGACGGGTTGAGGGCACTTGTCTAACCATGGAAATGAAGCAGCGCCCCCCAGTGGTCGAGTGTATAGGATAGTGGGATGTCAGTACGATGGCTTGCGTTCGAACTCCTCATGGTTACCGTCATGCAGGTTTTGATCTGAGTCTAGATAATCAGTACACGTGCCTCACAGAAAAGACTGAAGATGAAATTTCACCCTTCGTTCGCTGTCCTACAATAAATCCAGTGATCTATGGAGCCCCAAACGCTCTGAAGAAACCGAGCAGCTCTATTACAAATATCAACATCCCAGTCATATTAGCCGTGTAGTACACTGATTCCAGTTTATTTCTATCTCACAACAAATGGTTTCATCTTCGTTCCTTTGGTTTCCTTTCACATATCAACAGGTAGTTCACTTCACTTCACTTCAGTGTGGCAGCATATTCAGTTGCAGAAGAAGACTCGGGAACTGTGCCAAGCTGATGGGCCCCAAGAAGAGTGAAACAGGCCGTGGGTAGTCAAAGAGAGTTCGGCAACCTTACGAGTAGCGCGTTACGTCAGTTCAGTTCAGTTTATCACCTACAAATCATATACCAAGTGTACGGCGGCCACAGCGGCCACAGATTCAGTCACTATTGAATGCGAGAGCATGGAAGACACAAACAAGCATTGCAGGCTGTGGGAAGATGTTGGTTAGTATGTGGCCATTTGAAGCTATGGGAAGCTGGGCAGCTACGTACTGAAGGCAAAGGCTTTGATGCACGAGCTCCACTGAATGCGTGATTGAGCCATGTCTTCCAGTGTCATTGATGAACGGAGACCTGGGGTCCCCGATACCGCAGCTGCCAATCCAACTAAGTTTACTTGTTTTTATGTCTTGATATTTCATCGTCGTAACCACCATCATCATCACCACCATCGACAACATAACATCAGTGTTCAACACGGATGCTTCACCGCCGAACAACCATGATTAATTTGAAAGACTTATTGTGAAGGAAAAATCAAAGTGGAAGGGGGGAGACTTGATGCGAGTATAACACAATAATTCCGGGGTGACTACACCCCCAGATACTCATTCAGATAATCTGGATAGCAACTGGAAACAAGAGCGCAATTGAAATCGATTAGCAGCCATATCTTGGAGCGTCTCCAACCAGGCACAGTGGGGATCTCGTAGTCCCAATCCTGGAAGGCGAGTCGCACCGACGTCACCCTGACTCCTCGTAATCACTTTCATTCCCAGCCGTCAGGTCAACGCATGGACAAAACTTTGCTCCACCACTTTGTATTCGGCATGGAAACAGCACACTTTTAGGTAAACGATGGTCCGGAATGAGCAACACATGACCTAACCAACGCAGCTCCTGGCGCTGGACACCTTCTTCAATGGAAGTACCCGTTGCACAACCGAACTCTTGTTTTCTGAGTGCCTCGTTACGGGCTAACCGATACTAGCACATCAGCCGTGGTTCTGAGACAACGGGTGTCGGAAAACTGAAGATGTTCCAGTTCCGCTGCTCAAGCGGACCAACTCTTAGGGTCATACAACAAAACAGACGGGACTATATCCTGATACACACATCCATTGAGATTTAGGGATATACCGCTTTGATGCCTTAGGTGTCACAAATTAGCCAATGCGAACCGAGACTTAGAGATTCGCGCATTGACATCATCTGTCAAACCACAATTAGAACTAATACACATTATAGGATACAAATTCGAGTACCCTTCCCTGGATTGTAAGAGGCGTGTTCAGTGACTACATGTCTACGAGCATGACCTTACACATTGTAGGTGCAAAGTACATGCCAAAGGACGGGATGACTTTTGTCAGTTCATCCAAAAATACCTGCGCCCTCTTCTCTTCAAAGGCGAGAACGATGTCGTCTGCATATTCCAGATCGACAAGGTTTTCGTCAGCAGTCAACTGAACACCAGGATTTTGAAGACTTTCCAGAGTTCGTCTCATTATCTCGTCGATCAGAGGATCAAATAGAAATGGAGAGAGTGGGCACCTCTGACAGACGCCACTTTGTGTACGGAAGTTTTAGGCGAGCTCTCCATATGCTCTCACAGGCCCGGAAGTCTGAGAATACAAGGAACTTATTATGTTCACAAACCTCCTGGGCATTCCTTGATGGGCAAGCGTGTCAAGCGAGTCGAATGCTCCTTGGAAATCAAGAAATACTACAATTATGGGTCGTTTGTACGTGTGGCGTTATCTAGCACCTGACGGATTGTAAAGATTTGGTCAACGCAAACCCTACCATGCCGGAAACCCGCTTACTGCTATCCAGTCTGTGTTTCTCGATCCATCATAAAACGAAGAAGAGGTGACGCCAGCAGTCTCGTTACAAATGGGGTCAAGCTGATTCCACTGTGATTACTGTACCCACTATAAATCCTTTTTTTGTAAACGGGCACTATCACCGAATCTCCTCAGTTGCCTGGGACAGTCTCCTTTTCCCAAATGCACGCAAACGGATCCGTCTGATATCCAGTGAATGAGAGGGTCTGTTGGCGCCGTGCCACAGGCGAAACCCACTGCACTGTGCAAAAATGCGTTCCAATATGAATCCACACCTGATGGCGGAGCAGTTGGAAGGGGCTCTAGAAGACGATTCTGGTTAATTTGTCTAACATCTGGATCTGCCAGCCTCTCAGTTGCTAAGCCACTTGTCCGCACCTTACGCCGCCCAAGCTTGCATTCGGATCTCCGGCAACTACCATGATATCTGAACTTTTATCTCGCCTCAACAGGGTACTCAGGGCGTCAAAAAAACTTGCCTTCGGTGGTGTCAGAGCTACAGTCGGTTTGGGCGTAAACAGACACTACGAACAGACGGCGAGCAACTTCCCGCTTGCTAGACTCCTTCACGGATGCCGCCAGACAAACCGCACAGTAGCCAGTTTCAACGGGTATCCATTCAAACAAGGGTCCTTCAGCCGAGTAACTTGGGACGATACCAAAACCTCCACTTTCCGCCGCAACGGCCTATGGATCGTCAGATGTGCGCAGCCCGGAAGTGAGTAGAGAGAGATGATGCGCTTAGCTCAACCACTGTGCTTGCAACTTGAATTCTTGTTTCTGCTACACAGCACACATCAATGTCAAGTGGGTCAAATGTGAGAGCAAGAGCAGCTTGCTGTCCTGCTTGCTTCGGATTGCGAAAATCAAAAGTAGCCAGAAAGACTGGGCGTCGATGCTTGAAAATTGATTTCCAGATACTTGAGGATGTCAGCCTCGCATGAAGCACAGATGTTGCTGCCGAGACTGATGCAGAACGAACGGAGTGATCAGTCCTAGCTGACGAGCCTACAAGGAGAGAGTTACTAATGACGTGGGGGAAGGGGAAGAAAAAGCATGTGAAGGAGAAAGAACGGAGACGTCAGCAGTGGCCTGTTTGCGCTTACCATCCCTGCTGTATGTAGCAAATAAGGCGACCCGGCTGATGGCATCAGGTGACGGCTGTGGCATGAGAATATTGTTAGTTGTAAGTACGTGTGCCGGGAAACTGCCAGGGCGCCCACACATAGACAGGGCGACGATTAGGGTCCTCAACCAAAGCCTTTGGCTCAAAAGCCTGGCCACAAGGCAGCGGTATTTGGCGGGAAATGCAGGTGCATCACCATTTTTACAGAACAAGTCTCCACACATGTTCCAACTCTCAACCTGGAGGGGGGCAGGAGACTGTGTTGGTCAGACCTCTCACCATTGACCAACAGAGACTGCGAGTGTCTCAATGACACTCCCCAGTATAGCTTAATGGGTCACGCCGGCAAACAAACCGTCACACCACGATAAAGTCTAGTCCCTTCGTGACGGTTTAATAATCCGACCCCCTCTGGGTTGCTTCCACCCAGCACAGAGCAGTCAAAATGGTCATAAGAGGTCACATGATAAGAGAAGCACTTGTTTCAAGAAGCGTAATGCCTGATGCCTGGACTCCGCATAAACCTCTGGATAGTTGCCTGTTCTTAAGACATACCTCAGCATTTGTAATCCGATGTTCCTGCTAGGCCTGGCCTATACTTCGAGATACCGATCGTCACACACCTAGCGTTTTTGTACATCCTCCGCCGTGGTTGTGTTTCTGATCCATAAGCAGTGTGCATCAAACCGTCTTATAATGGATTTGGCTAAGTTCCGACTTAAATGCTTTCTCATTGTTCGTTAGTTTTGCATCTTTCCTTCAGTGTCTGGGTGATGCCTGACCCATATGTTCTTCCCGGTATAGAGAGTTCCGTATCAAGTTTTTGCATGAAATTGGCATGAAACTCCTGTTCCCCATTAACAAGGAAAGAATTCGGTCGTGCCTCACCTCCAAACGAAAAGTGGCTACTCACGTGAAAGAGCCTACCTTTACTTGGTTGAGAGCAGAATGGTCTAGTTCGGAGGGTACCTCTTTTACCGACCGTAAACAAAATAATTACGTGATTCTGATAACAGTATTGCAATACGCAGAAGCAAGTTCGTTGATACTGTAATCTTCCCTTATAATACATGAAACATGACAAAAGCCCTTCATCGCTCACGAAAAATGCCACCGTCGTAAAAGTTACGTCAACTCCTTTAACAATCCACCACCTTACAGGTGCCATCGGAACCTACACCAGAGATTCCCGTTTATGTCAGAAATCGTCCGCTATCTCACTCTAGGTAGCTTCACTGTGCTATAGGCCTTCTGTTGAGTCTTAAGTCTGTACAATTATATTAAATATTTAACAGATGTGTATAGTGTGCTATGATATTGTGCGCTATGTTGATCTCCAGAGGCATGGTCCTGATTGCACACCTTTATCCTTCCATCTCTGGATATATCACCTTTAGAAGAGGCCAGCCGTTAAAAAGACTGATCTTTCGGCTTATGATGCGTATTTCATTAGTGGACACATTTCCAGAATGGATCAACTCGCGGATGAAGCAGCTTTTGATTGGTCCTTCGAGACGGGCTGTCTCTCTAGAGAGAGAGGGAGGACGAGCGTGCAATCGCACCCCCTTAAAAACAAACCTTTACAAAAGATAACACCTGACTGAAAATTTCAAATGGTTCCGTTAGAGCAAGAACAAGGTAGTAAAGTGGATTCCTTCCTAGAAGACTCCCCCAGGAATTCACCAAAGATTTTCTGCCGACACTCATTCTCTTCTAGGAGAAACCTAACCAAATGAACAACTCACCTGAAAAGAGAAGAAATTATAGTAGTTGGGTGCCACACGGATTAAAATTGCTTAAGAGGAAAGGTTTTGTCCTCATACGATTGTTCGGACGCATAAACGTGCATGAAAGCCCAGTGCACGGATTTCGTATTCACATCTTTGTTGGAGTGGTAGTTTACTCCACAGGGACGTTGACAGTAGTCGGATAAAGGGATTGTCTCCCAGGAAATAATGGTTTCAAAACTCGTTTCACGGAACCAAATTAAAGCTAAAGTGGTTGAATTTAGAGTGGTCACCCTCTGGGAGCTGCTTTTTGCCCAACATAGGGGGTGATTTCCAATTTGCAGTGTGATTAACTCGCACTTAGACAATAGGAAGAGTATCTTCACAGGACTAGTGATCCTTCCTTCTGAGAGCTATCAACCGAGGAGCCAGTCAGTACGTGACCATGTGATGCGGATTCCGTGAGTGAAGCATGAGAGGAATCATACTCTGTCTAAGTGCGAGTTAATTCAAGCGCAGATCAGCTGCTCATGGACGAATGGCTGAGTGTTCAAATTTCTAGACAGGAGGTCTCGGGTTCAATACACCCTGCGGTTTCGTGAGATGCGCGCAGCTTATGATTCAGGTTTGTTTGCGCTACTCTGATAGGACAAGTATGATGGATCAGGGTCCCACCAAGGTGCAAGTAAGTGGACAGTAGCTGGTTTACTACGTGGGGCTTTGACAACACATTGTCTGCTGTGAAAGGCGTGCACTTGGTGATAGTATTACCAGACTGTTTGATTCGAACACCCCTGTATATTCAAACCTTCACTTCATGGGGTGTTTTACTCTTGTATAAAACTTTCTCATCCCTATCTTACTTTGAAAATTTCATTGAGCTAACCTCTGGAGGATTTCTGATGTATGCCTTGGAGTTTGAAAAAGTCGAAAGTTCCAAATCTTTATTCCAGAGTCATTAATATGGATTGCGGCATCATCGCAAGCTGGAAACATATCATCATTAGTGTATGGGATATTAGAAGTATTAGTTTACCACCTTTCTGGATAAACAATATCCCCCAACATATCCGGTGTACAGGACCGCTTCGGAACAAGTAATGACAATCTCGAGACGATGTTCCTTCTTCGGACACCTGTAGCACTTTTAATGATCCTTAGTCTACCGCTAATGTGTTATATATAGAATGAGGGGTTGATGTCGTATACTAATGGGTGGTGAGCTGGAAAATCTCAGATCGATTAGCCTACATAAAACTGCAACAACTCCCCTATGAACCAAATGATTGTGTTAGGTAGCTGATTTTGCAAACTTGCTGAGTTTCTTTAAATATGTTTGGCCTTTTGTTGGTATGGGCGTTATCGGATGTCCGGATCGCTTTAATGGTCTATAGCCTATCTCCTTAACAGTGAATGATGCAAGATGCTACTGCCTCTTATTCAGGACAAACATCATTCCTTTGAGTGGTATAATTCTGAGGAATGGCTTCAGTATTTGGAGTTCGTGTAGCTGGAGATCATGTTCTGAATCTTCAGCTACGGTGTACCGCGATTAATCGTGTGCCTAGCTGGTGCCACAACTTGGAAAAACCCAGCTCACTAATCCGGCAGTGCGGTCTTTGCTGTAAGGGAAATTGTCCCATAAGAACATCTAGAGTGGTATTCGTTTGGAACTGGGGATGGTCTTGTATGAGATATCACATTTAAGATAAATCCCACTGGAAGGGCGGAGTGGTTTCTCATGAGGAGGAGGATTATTCGGGGAGACTACTGTACATTTAAGTAGACCCACGAAACTTTTGTCATTCAAATGTACACTTGGGTGTGTTCGCAATATCGTCCGGTTATTTAATCACTGTAATCCATTGCAGCATCACTCTAACCAACCTAGTCTTAACATTCATTTTCCCAGGTATTTCATCAACCTGTAACATCATCACAGGTCTTCATGCAATTTAACACGACTGGAAGGTGGATACATGACGTGTTATTCACAAAAAGTCTGGCGATGGACAAGTTCGACACATCTGACTCTTCTTTATTTCGGATGTCACTAACTTTTGATGAGCTGACACAATGGAGCTCACTTTACTATTTCTGGATCAACAGACCTGACAAAATGCCGTAATAGGATATCAACTCAAGACGCAGGCATTCTGACAGGCTGAAAAGAATCCGTGTATCCTTAGCCATGCCTAAAAGGAGACTGGTGAATTCCATCTTAAAGTTCTAACACTGACAGTTTACTGTGTTATCAAGTTTGTCGGTTTTTCTATATTTGGAACAGTTCACGTGGAGGTTACAGTTTCTATATCTCTTCGTCACGCTTAGAAATAAAAAATCGGTGAGATGTGAGGCATACTCACTCAGAAAGATTTAAGTGGTTAGAGGTCATCTCGCTCCGGGTTAAAAACTAACACTGGGGGCGAGACTCACGTGATCGTGCCATTCGACAAGCCGGCCTGTACAAATCGGCCTTGACTACAAATTTCAAACTGGTGAGTCCTTACGTCAATAGATTCTGAGGTGGGCAGGTTCTTCGTTCTGACAGACTTCGGCAAATTTTCTGTACTTTAGAAATAGGTTTAGAAGTCGTTACGGTGGTCACGACCTAAAGCTGCCAACATGACGTGGTGGTCAGGCTTTAGTGCCTCAACGAATCCCCGGGTTGCGCTGGCTGGAAATTCTTACCACAAAAGCGGCAAAAGTGGAGCAGTTAGACCAGGAGCAGCAATAATCCGCATAACGAGTAATCGTATTACGAAGCGGTATGGAGGTAAATTCGTGCTGCACTCTGCGATGGGAGTGTGAAGACATCAGGATGTTTACTCAAAGCGACCAACATGTCCATATTCAAGGAGGCAGCGAAGCTGCCTTTCCCCGGCCCTAGACTCCGCACACTTCGATCGCCCAACGGTTGACCATGACCGCAGGCGGTCGATATGCCTTTAAAACCAAAGAATCTGATGCTGTTCAAAAGACGCCTGTGCTCAGCCACATCATCAGTGAAACAGTAATGCCTTACTCCCTGTACCCTCGAGTTAGGTACAAATATAAGGAGGAAAGCCCTTTGCCTCGGAATTGTTTGCCAGCGAAAATAAGGCGTTGCTGGTCAGGTGGGATACCTTCTTTATCTTGAATCTTCTCTTTCACGTTCTCGATCGTGTCACTAGCCTCGACTTCGAGGGTGATAGTCTTGCCAGTCAGAGTCTTCACGAAGATCAGCATCGCGTAGCCCTCTGCAGCCGAGCAGATCAGACTATTGATTCATTGGCTCCGGGCAAGATCCCAAAAGAAAGCTCCAATGCCCGCTGCCTCTTGGTCCAACTTTTGAGTAGGCGGTTAGGGGAAAGGTCTCCGAATAAAAGCCTACATTATCCACTACTTCGTGGATCAGACTTTTTAGTCAAAGGCTCAAGGTGGGACACCTCAACCAGCCCCTCATGCCCGGCCCGGGCAACCGGAAAGTATCATTTCCCCGCACAGTTCTTTGTCCATTGATGTCCCTCCTACCCCCTTCCCAGCATTCAAGCAAACTTTGTTAGATCATCTGATTGCCAGTTATCTGATCGATGTGCCTTATCCAACCCTCTGCCCATTAACAATAAACATAATATAGCTATGCCAAATCCTCTGTGCTGGCCGGTTATCATGCACAACCACGCTCAATGCTGCTCGACATAACAAAAGTATCGAAATTTATCAGGGCTCATTCTTGAAGCAAGCAACGCTGATAGTGTGATCCTGACAGACGATATGAATGCCCTAGTCGGTCGTCTGAGCTCCTTGGAATCATATTTGGGCGGTCAAGTCGGAGTTGCTGCTCATCGCATAGAGAGCGGACAGCCACTCCTTCGGTCGTCTGGTGATTCTCAACTGTTTCTGGCCAGTAAGGATTTTCAACTTCGCATAAACCGGTGGCCACCAAGTGCAAGTTGACCGTGGACTCAGTTGGATCACGTGGCCACCAACCAACGGTGGAGAGCCAAAGTTCAAGAGTTGCGTTCCTTCTGGGGCACACAACTTAATTCCGGTCACACCACAGTGAGAGCAAGCCTGACGGTTCATTTTCCTTCGAACCCTTGCACGTCAGCACGGAACATGCCAACCCACCATAGCTCGACAATATCGACCTGAGGTAGCTCAGTTACTCTCTACGGTAAACAAATACTGCACCGGTAGCGAACACATGGATGAAATTTGAAAGGAACTATGCTAGTGGCGTGCAGCGCTGTCTGTCCAACTTCTCTAATAGAATAAAATGATCATGAGTGCGACGAGTGCGACAGCGCACACAAAGACTTAAAACGCAAAATAATGAAAGACCTAAGGAAAGACCGAGAGCTCTGGTGGACATCGAAAGCTCAGGAGATGGAGAAGGCTATCGGAAAAAACCGTGCTCTCTATCAAATGATACGGCCGACTGGCTCTAGGACTGCAATGGTCAGTGAAATGGCAAGTGAAGAACGCGGCTTATTAATTCACTTGCAAAAATTCTGACTGGAAAGATGGGCCAAACACTTTGAAGAACAGTTTAGCTGGCTTCCTGCAACACAGCCTCTGGAGATGATGCACACGGGCGAATGGAATGTAAACCTTAAACGCCCGTCAGAAGACGAAATAAAGTAAGAAGTATCCGTACTGAAATGTGAGAAGGCACCAGGACCAGATGGCCTGTATCTATCTTAAGTCTGATGAGGACACAGGTTCTTTAATGCTAAAGTAGTTGGATTGGTTTTCGGAATAAATAACTCACTCGCGATAGATAAACTGAATACACTCCATAAGTTGCTATGGCTTCTCAAGTGCTCCGTATGCCAGTCAGTGGACTACTTCAAACGGCCGTATCTGCACGACCACCTGAAGGTTAGAAATGAGCCAGGGGGTCAAGCAATGACGTGGCAACGAAGCATGAAAATCAGTACCAGCAAACTCAGCTGCGCTGTTCTTTGCCGTCTCCCAGGGTGACGACCCCGAGACGGGACACATTAATTTTTGAAGACTTTGTCAGACAGTGCCCAGTCACGCGCTTGATGGTGCACGCTAATCCAAGCTGCTGCCATTCAGATTTTGTCAACAAACTTTTCACTGAAACCCTTGTACTGAAGCACCAGTTATTTCAGCTACCGTCTTCAATGCATAGCTATCTTCCTCTGCCTCCTCTGCTCATTATTGAACAAAAACGTGGCAGCTAAAACCACTGTAAAACAACCACGTGGTTTTAAAATTCTATGATACTGACAACTATGATAACGATGATGATGATAATAATAATAATAATAATAATGATATTGATATTTATGTGGTATCCCGTACATCGTCAACGGGCTAAAGAGGTAGTGCTGATGGTAAGCCGTTGTCTTTTACACAGGCTGGCTGAGAGGTTCTCTTGGAAGGGGCCACTAAAAACCTGACTGAAAGCTTCTTGACAACCCGCAACCGGTATTGAATTTCCGCTTCATACTTATCAGGAAGGCGCAGCCCCCCACCCCATCCCCAAATTCCCTTCAACCAAATTAGGTTCTTCTTGTACTAGAATTTTCAGAAATTTGCCAAACATTCTCATTTGCACAACAACTTGGTTTCAGTGACAGACCAAAGTGTATCCCGGCTAAATCTCCCCTTAAAACCAAAGTGATGTACAGCTGAGTGCGCCTAGAGAATTTCCGACAGGTCGGGTTCAGCTAGGTTGAAGGAAATCCAGGGACTGCGCCCACCTGATTGGCCCGAAATGTAAGGACAAAATCGGCCATGAGCTGTCGAAGAGTTTCAGCAAACTCATGAGTGTTTTCCACCTCCTCCTCTCGAATATCGTACCAACTGAAACATAAGGCGGTCTTTGTGCATCACATTCAGTGTAAGGATATCGTAAACAAGAGATTCAGCTAGGATTCATTTGAGTCATCTGTGAAAACCAAAGTGGTGCGCAAATGAGGGTATTTGGCTTGTTGGCAGGTGTTCAGACATCATCTGAATAATGGCCTAGTTGCTCAGTCAATATAGCTACCTTCGCGGGACGAAGCAAATAAATATATACAAGTTTAAATGGTCTGATGAAGTAGTTTTTCTTTCACTTCTTATCTGACCGGTGAACGGCTTGTAAACGACGCCTGTAGACGAACCGCAAAAGTGTTCTTTCAACGGTCTTTTTTGAGTCGCCTTGAACATTATTCGCTAGTTGAATCACATTTGAAGGTCAGGCGCAGGGAAAAGGTTTTTCGTCACATTAAACATCAGCTGTTTTGGAAAACTGAGTTTCATCTGTCTTTCGAGAACTTGGCCTTCCTACAGTCTTGTCTGAATAAATTTTCCTGCTCCTGTCAAAAGAACACTGCACCATGGTCCGTTTAAGTGAAGTGAAGGTGGAAGATTTCTGGCAAGTCCATGTTGGTTTAAGAAAAACGGTTCGCTGTATCCGCCCTTCTTGTATTCTACTCATTACAGCATATCCAGAAAAGACTGTTCAACCTCAAACGAGTGTGTCTGATTAAGGCTGGTTAAAATTGACATGGGATCAAGAGTAGCATCACATCTTCTCCCCTTCCGTTTTAACATACCATTCAGAACATTTGTTTGCTGAGTTTGTGCTCGACCTACTTTTGGTATGCACGGACTCCCAAACATCAGGTCACTTGCTTGAGGGGCGTGAAAAGCTGCTGAGGCTAGTCCAAACTAAGTGTATACCACTTTCATTATAGCTCGTTCGCATACTTTTCGGCAAACTGTACAGCAGCTTTGTGTTCACAGTTCACCCTACATCTACGACTCCACCCTTCAGTCCATCCACAGTATCAGAGAACATTTAACACTACATACGGGTCTTGTCATTGTGGTCCAAAAGTTTCTGTAAGAATATATGCCCTCATCTGTATGCAGCAGAATCTGACATTATCCTGAAGCACCATTGAGGTCTGGTCATCACATTCTATAATTTGGCTGGTAGCCCAACACAACACTAGTTCATAGCATGCTGTGAAATTTGAAAAGGGATAATGGATACTGAAGGTTTAGTATAAAAAATAAACACACACCAACTCGAAACGGTGATCCTACTAGTTCGTCTCCCATTCCCAACAAAAACGGAGCAACTGTCTAAAATAAAGCTGGTTATCTCGGTTACGTGAGAGACACCACTGAATCAATGGACAAAACTTCAAACTCCTCAGACTCCTTCAAACTCTGAAAACGTTTAGACCATCTCAATCCTGTCATTCGTCACTAAGATCCCTTTCATTCCGAAAGCAGGGAATATCAACAGTTGTGATAACATCATACATTGTTTGTCTGATCAATGCTTGATGAAGTGTTCGGATATAGGACTCGCCCTAGCTGTTACCCCTGAAACACCTCACTGTCACTCGTACTGTATTATGCATGTCAGCACCACAGAGTTCGGCGGTCAGATAAACGATGCTAGGCTAATACATACAAAAAATGGCTGGGGACCTTTTAAAACAACAAAATCTCTACCTATTGTCACTCAACTTTCCCGTTTTGTAGTAGCTTTATCCGAGTTTGCCAAAGAGGTAGGACAACTGAATAGGGTCGGTAGATGATGGAACGATAGATGTCAGTTAGCACAAGGTCATTTGAAAACATATCCATGTGTTCCACGGCAGTCGGAATTTGTTGAAATGTCACCACTATCACAGGGGTTCAGTCTAGTAGTTCTCCAGGTTCGTGAGATGGATACATATGTGGAAATTAATTGTGAAAGAAATTCATCTAAAGTCGGATCACGCTCCGGTTTTGGCTTAAACATGAGGTCTTCATATCCTCCGAGGCTGTTTTTTTGGGGCCGTTTCCAACCTAATCTTTCAGTAAGGAGATGTTTTTTGTGAACGACGCAACTGACTATTACAAACAGATACTCATTATAGGAACAGGGCTTAGTGGTGAAACCTTCAGTGCTTTCTTTGATAACCAGAGGCTGAGACAGGCTTGAAGTGGCGAATTTTCTCCCTCGGCAGGTCAGCTGGTCACAATCCACAGGTTGTCCTGGTTAGCCTATAAACTTCATGTGCCAGAGGAGATTTTGCTTAATTGAGTCCCCTTCACCCAGCCTTATGTCTGGTGGGAGACAATACACAGGCGTTCAGTCTACGATTTGGGAACGACGGATAAAAAGCTTTTACCAGTCGACTCGACGGCGTTGGCAACTGCCGTCTACCGGATGGGAATATCAGGACGAGACAGAACAACGTTTAGTGACCCCGACAGATGTGCCGATCATGCAGCCAATGGCAGTCTTGCATCAAAGCAATTGCCTTCACCGAGTGGCTCTCACTGCACGGCATGCTGGACAAACAGAACCACTCGATGCCAGAGCATGGCATAGGCCATCGCCTCCAAGGCGCGGCTCTTATTTCCTCCTTCTCCTTATCCTCGGTGAATGAAGTCATAGAAACCGGAACCACTACAGCTGGGTGCATGGTATGTGAGCTGATCTCAACTGACTCAAGACGGACTTCCAACCAAAAATGTTAAGGCCGTTCCCAGCGAGTGGTCTTTGCTCGCAGATTGTCATAGCATTCGGATCTCCTACCTGCCATACCTTGAAAACCGCTTTTGAACTAACTTTGAACCAACTGAATGTTCGTCAGAAACTGCCTAGTATGGTTCGCATTATTCCACATTCCATTTGAAGGATCCTGTTCTCATCGAAAGTAAGAACCGAAAGATTCTACTTCGAAAATAGAACAGCTAGTGAAGTAGAGTGCGTTTGCTCGTCCGGAAGACGACAGCCAGTTGAAAATATACGAGTAAATTGCCAAAAATTCGAGCATCCGCAGTTTCAGCTAAAATTGTCATTTCATTTTCGAAGCTGGAGCGTAGTTCCGAGGAATTATGTTAATAGGTTTTCCTATTTTCTCATGCTCAGCTGGAAACCTGGTTTGTGACACCAATCTAGGGAAAAGTACTGCTTTTCTACGTAACGGTTTCGTCATATCACAACCTCCTGAGGTTATCGGAATCTTTCCATCATGTGCCGACAACACTACCATGGTCGCCTCTAAAATGTTTAAGTGAATCACAATAGCCTTCTCAAGCTTCAGCGATTTTCTCAGGCAGCGTAAGTAGCTGTTCGTTACTTCGTCTGTCTTGGAGTCCATGACCAACCTTGATAAATGGCTGCTGATCGGCTGATCTGCGCAGTGACCATTTCTGATCACATCGTGACGAAATTGTTGCAAGCCGACCGTCAAACCCGATGAACAGATCAACTGCTATCTAATCACCCGACATACCGCTAGCCTTGATTAGCTTGATGCCACCAAGAACACAATCACCACTAAACAGAATATCACGTGACGCCAAAGAACTGCACTCCATCACAAACTTAACAATGTGTATATTTTACAACAACTCTGTCAACGTAGAAATCCTTCTTCACCTTGGGAACCCAATTTCTGCTTATGCGTAGCCGGTTATCACATTGCACAAGACCTATAGAGAATAGTGGTAACCCAATAGAACATTCTAGTGAATTGTAGAAGCAAAACATTTGCACACTTTCCTGATCAAGTGTTAGGTGGGTAATATCAAGAATCAAGTGGATCCGACTAGTCGGACACCAGAATTAGAAGCGAAATCATCTGTAATCGTTCTACAAACACTTCTAGAAGTCTGGGTCCACCCCATTCGTACAAATCTGATTATAACAGATAGCTATTCTCGTTGCAACGTCTAGGCGTCAGGTAAAGACACTGGTCATTTACCCGTGGACATCAGACTCCGGCAAGTTGTGCACTGCTAATGATGTTGGTCGGAGATATATTAACTATGCGGCCTTTCAGTATAGATTAGACTTATTTGCACGACGAAAACCCTATCGATACCCAAGGCTTTTTGGACAGTCTTTTCGTGTTTCTGTTGTTAGAACGAACAATATTCAGTTTTTTAAGGTTACTAGGATGTCGCTGTAGTGAGATACAATACTTTCCATACAAAAGCTTGTCAAGCCTGGTAAAATACAGTATGTGGTATGAAAACATAGTCAAGCGCGGAATCGAAGCAGTCACGCTCCCGAAGAATATCAGCCATTAAACATGTCGTGTGTCAGGTGTAGAAGTTGTATAAAATCGTGACTAAAGGACGGAAACCTTTGGTGAAATGGTTGTATAGGAATTATAACGTCAGTCTGAAGACAACTGGGGTAATTTCTTCACTTGTTGAAGGATGACATTTTCGTCGCCGAACAGCTCAGAAAAAAGTGAACAAGGCACCAGTTGTGAAGGGTTTCAGTGCGATTTGGCATTGTCATACCATTCATCATCATTTTAAACGCAATCCGTCTGATGCAGCTCGTCTGATTAGATGTCGTGAAAAATCGACCAGGAGTATCAACAAGTAAAAATTGAGTATGAGAATAAAACGATGAAATTGGATCCTATGAGCCAGTGAGTCACATCTAGTTCAGTTTATGGTGAGAATAAGGTACTCAGATTTTCTTGAAGGAGACTATCCATAAGGTCACTAAAAACTCCCTGACAGTTCACGACTGGTTTCTCCATTCCACTTCGGGCTCACCAGGTAGGCGCAGCACAGTACTTTCCCTTCAGTCAACTTACGTTCTGCTGATCCCAAACTAGACGAAATTGCACATCAAGTTGTTTTTAACGGGAGGCGACTGAATCCAAGCCGAACCTCTCGTTTACGATACTTTCAGCTGAATGTCAACTGTATATCACAAACAAGAGTATCAGCTAGAATTCAGCTGAGACCAGTTAAAACCAGCTTAGGATACAAGTGGGTGTATTTGGCGAATTTCCAACAATTCGAGTTCAAGTGGAACATAGGGCTGATGGAAACTGCGCCTAATTGAGGAGACCGAAGTGGAAGGGTAGTACGTTGTCGAAGAGTTTCAGAAAACTTATGAGTAGTTTCCTTCAAGCAAATATGCTGCAATATCTCGAGTTTCGCACCATCCAGTTGAAGAATATCATATGCGAGAGATTCAGCTGGAATTTAGTTGAGTCCTTCATGAAAATCAAACTGGTGCGCAAATGAGTGTATTTCGCATACTCTACTTTCTTTTGTGACACCAGAGGAGACCGATTTCCACAGCATTTTAACACACTAGGGAATTTGCGCCCAAACGACTTTCTCAAAGCCTGATATAAACAAGAATCTCATATTTATGTGTAAAAACCCGACTGCGTATTTTTATGTAGCGTACTAGAGTCCTGATATGAAGAAGTTCCTGATGAAAAATTCGATTGACGAAATTATTTTTCTCTCGTAGAAATGGCTCACCATATCGAAACCCCTGAGAAAGAAATGTGCCTTGAAAGCCCTAATCCCCTCGAAAAAGAAAAGTCACCAAATCTGACTACTTATTTCTTACTTAAGTAGGTATGAATATGCAACCAGGATAAGCCAGAGGTGGATGGGTCGGTTTCAACCGAGACATATATCTTCACTCTTACTACTCTTACTCCAAGAATAAGGGTGTCACTAATTCATCCCTCGCATTGGCTCTTTCTTGTGCATCCGGTCAGACCCGATAATAATTGCATCACACGCGCCGACAGCTGTTGTCATTGTAATTTTACGATAATTGGTGTAGTCCAGTGAAACTAGATTCGGGTTTTACAAATTCACGATCCTGATGCGAACTAACTCGTAGACAAGATATGATTTGATCCAGTATTCTACAAGGTCGATTATTACTAGCCGCTTATTACTATCAGCCTAACTGTGCGCCGCAGCAAAATTTCGATCATGAAGTTTTACTTGTGATGGTTTATCCACTACTTTTTCGATTGAGATATCGTCCTGACAGTGAGGACAACCTATTCTGAAAGGCCGAGAAGTTTCTCTCTCCTTATTGGCGACCATCAGCCGTATTTCTCTCAATGTGGAATAGAGAAGGATGCAAGCAGTATGGTAGCAGAGAAACTAACCGACAATTTGTGGATCGGATACACACCACCAGAATACACCTGTATAGGTAAAACTTGGATCTGTTAAAGTTAATACTGCGTTAAGAAGGTAGGCAGGAGTAATGTAGAGTGGGTTAACAAAGAGTTCGATCGAATCCAACCGTAGATACTGAACATACCGATTCGCTAGATCATTCGGAGGTATTACGTTATTTCGCGAGTCTTATTCAGTTTGCCAGCAGCAAAGAACAAATACTGACCGTTGGTCTGTTTGTTGAGTCAGCAAAGAAGGTTCGTAGGAAGTTTCCTCGAATAGTTACGGAAGGTATTCTCAGCATCCTTCACTTCTTTCACCTTGTGGTGAAGAGGTCTTTTGTGCGAGTTTCAAGGACGCTTTAAGCGAATTCCGTTAAAACGAAGGATTTTTTAAATATAAATGCTCTTTTTTTAAGGAGTTTCAATGTAGTCAAACCACAGAACCGTCAGCAGGTGGACACATGCGGACGAAATTGCTTTTTTAAAGATTTGCTCCGCATGTATTCAGGAAACCGGGGTTTGGTATGGAGTTACGGCGCCGATATCAGATTACATCACTGTCCCAGTTACCTGCAGAATAGTCGGATGCACCGCATTTTACGACCGGACGGATTGAGTTACACTCGTATGTATGCATTCGTTGGCGACGCCGGTGAACCAGAGGATAATAAAACGGCAATGACTGGGCAACAGCAAGTGAACCCCGCATCTTGTTGTCCGCAAACGCAACTGAGGGGGACCGATAGTGCCAATGCCGAGAAGCTTCTCGGTGTCCAAATTTTGGTTCGGTCACAGGGTTCTCTGACCTAAGGAGAGGGATTTGTCTGAATCACCAATAACATTTTTCGGACGGTTGAGTTGAACATACTGATGTTGAAGCAAGCTCGAGATTACAGTCATAGCAGGGATGTTTGCCGACAAACCGCCATAGATAATGTGTCTGAATGTCCATGGGAACTGAATAGAAGACATGGAACAGTAAAATAGGGAAGACCCGTGATGTAGCTCCACAACAACCTTTGCACTAACCTCCGTTTCTGAACCCGCATGTCTCTATACGGACACTAACGAGGAACTTACGGACAGGATCAGTAAAATATATGTTGTTGGTGTTAGCTTTAAGTCGATGGTTCTAACTTTATATGCCTCAAGAGTAACAAATACGGGCTAAATCAAGAAAAGGCGCCTATTTACCTATATGACTGTCTTTGCCTACCAACTCACTTGCAAACAACTAACAATTGTTTACCACAACGTTTTGTCAGGTTTAGTCAACTTTAGGGCAGCTAATGATGACGATTATAGAGGATCATTATTCGTCCCATTTGAGGCTGTGGCGTTTTGCATCCTTACTCCATAGGATATAATCGATATTTTGAATCCCACAGTTTCCGACTGGAAGGCTGTCTGAATTTACTATAAGACACCCTAACAACTTGTCCTAGTTAAACACTATTTTGTCGTGTCTGTGCGAAGGTCTGAAGGTAGGGAGAAAAACGATCGTAGACTCACAAGTCTTTATCCTATAAATGTTCAGGGGACCGTGGTCTCCTCGCTACTATTTCAGCTCCACTCGCACAAGTCAACTTTCACTTTATTTTGCAGAGCTACGTGGTTTTTTACTCGCACTCTCCAGGGCTGTTTTCAGAGAGACTGGACGTATCCATCAGCAGACGTTTCTCCTGGTTCGGTGTTGGGAAATACAGCACACACATATGAACATACAACAGTCCCATTGGACAAAGACAACTCACCGATGACGACCCAAGTACCCTTAGTTGGGAAAACCATTTTGCTGGCCATGACAGCAAATGAAATCACCCTAAAACACTTAAAATAATGAAGCGCCGAGTTCTCTGAAGTGAATGTGTGATCTTCCCATTTAAGATTCAAAACACTATCCACACCCTGGGAAAGACGACTGCCTTTACCCACAAAAATTGTCACCAGAGAAAAAGATAAGACCATTGCACCTGAAAGGCCACCAGTCTACAATCGCCACTTTAAAAGGCACTAAAATGCGCTTTTGAATTCACCTTGCACAATGTCCAATTGTAGCTCCTTTCACTGCTACCAACATTATCGCTGTGGTTGATGTACTTTTGTGGGTACTTTTTCACTACAATCATAAATAAGCATACTGGAGTGGCAATAATGTGGTGACGTTTGAGTCGTTTATTGTTTCCCGAGGTACCACATAACCTAACTCAATTCATAGCAGCATACCATACCTAAAAAGATTGTTGCATTATTCGGGTTCCAAGATATCTTCTTGTTAATCGACGATGATAGCAGGCACCTGATGCATTTTCCGCACTGTTTAAACTTTCAAATGCTTTTGGAATATTGCACATCCGTATAGTTAATTTTTACTAACCAACATCGGCACGTCGGTGCAGTCTGTGAATGTGCTGAACCTGCTCATTTACAGTGTGCTTGGCATTCGTGGGTGAGATCTGTATGACGGTGTAGTCATTTCAAGCTGTATTTCAGTCTAGTTACTTGTATCTTGTTGGCCTTCGTAGGCCACATCGAGATCTCGTTACCTGTTGTAGCACCATCAGCTTTGCATTAATAAGCGATAGTTACAGACTATCTGAAATACCTAACAGGATCGACTCGATCTAGAACAGTTCGTACCATAATTTTTCAGAAGTCCAACCTGGGCAAAATCCTGTCGAAACCACAGTTTACTTACCGTAGAAACCGTAGGAAACTGGTCCTCTTGGAGGGACCTGATATTCCAGGGTACAGATGCTATTGATCTGGAAAAACAACCCCTAGGAACCTTCACGACACTTGTTGCTGTTCTGATGATACGACGTGAAGACGCCGATCATAAGCAATCTCCCATGGGTGGGACGGTCGTTTCGTGGGGTGGTCGGTTCTTGATGCGCTGTTTTGAAATGCTCTCTCAAGTTCAGACACTTGATAGTGACCTTCCCCGAAGAAACCATCTGAAGGTGGGCCGTCTACATCACCAAGAGCTGGTTTGTTGTGGATTCCAGGTAAGGAATTCCTCCGAAAAGCTTCCACTTGTCAGAATGACTACTCCGGCAGAACACGATGGTATCACCTAAATGACGGTGTGTTAGTTTGTGCTATCTACTCAAAAACGGCATTTTCACTGCTCCAAAGTGATCATAAGTGACTATCTATAGCAATGTGTCGGAATGCGGGTAAACGGTTGTGTCTACTGGTAACTGATTAGGTGGTCTTTGGTCGGTTCGCCGAGCTTAGCAATCAGCTGGCAAGTTTTTTGGATGAACCGACTGGTTACACCGACTGCAAATACGACCGTATCATCCGAGTCTCGTTGGTTAACCATTATCAGGGAAGTGAAGTCAACTTCGTACATCAGGTGTGCAAAGTACAAATCCTCCTTGGCCAGGAATATGCACTGCTGATGATCTCTGACTTGGCTAACCTCGAGTCAAGTGCTTCCCGTCTTTGTTATGAAGTAACTAGAATTATCGCGCCAAGATAGGAGGAGAATAGTCCAAACTAGCGTTGTGTGAACAGAGATTAACCAGCTTCTACGAATGCCCTCAAGGAAAGCCGTAACCACTGACATATTTACGGTGCTGTAAAGCAAGCAATGTTTCTTTTCCAATCAACTAGCCTTTGCTATTAATGAGTATTCAAAAAACGTTTTGAAAGCTACATATGCCGTCACAGGTCTGCGAGTGCCCAGCCGCTCCATGTTTACTGCGAAATTACGGGCCACTTTTGCCATGCCATTTAAGAGGTAGCACGAGTGACGTAAACCCCGCTCTACTGTGCGTCATCTGGACGTGCCCTTTACCTGATCAAGTGACTTGACGGTAATGCCATCTTGGTTTGAAGCAACGAATTCAGAATGCGACTGCAAGCGCATGACCTCCTCAGATAGGCGTCACACAAGCTCAAATAATCATCCCTAACGCAGAGGAAGTGTACCCAAAAAGTGTCTGCTTCTCAAACTCGGCCAATCAGGATCGTGGTAAATTATTTCGGTGATGAAAGGAATCATCATGGAAACATTCGTGGTACGATTTTAGACTTCTTCCTCCGGCCTACTAGGTTTTAGTGCCTATATATACAATGCAGAACTTTGGCGAATACACTTATTTGTATACCAATTCGGTTTCTACGCGGACTCACCTTAAACCCAGCTGAATCTCTCATTTATGATGTTCTTCAACTGAATGTGCTGCATCAGGCCACATCGTTTTTCAGCTGGTACGCTATTCGAAACATCGCAATGCGTTGTATATACGTGACACTACCCATAAAGTTGCTGGCATCCCACGACCAGTTTCGTCCTTCCACTTCGGGCTCATCAGATAGGCGCAGTCTTCGAGTTCGAACGAGCATATGAAAGGCTAAAATGTTGGGAATTCACATTTTAGAAGGTGGCAAGTTGACTCAAGTCCACACTAGTGGAGTTATCTCATAAGTACGAGCGGAAACGCATGGATGGATCCCGATTGTTCATAAAGAAATACGTCCATCAGCTTAAACTATTGCAGAGACAGCTTCTTAATCTACACCGACCCCCTTTCTCTCGATAAGGAATTGGGAGCTAAGCTATTCAGCCCCACCGCTTATCCAAAGAAACTGTCTGACGTTTCGTCAGACACATCTAAGCCCATGGTCGGCAAACTGTAGACTGACGCTATTAGGAAAATGGAGCCCGTTCTAATGAGCTACTTCAAAGAGTCGGATAAAAATGTCTTATAGGCCAATACGACGCAATATCTACCACCGAGTATCTCTATTACACTTTCGATGTCCACTTACCATTTGTGTCTTGACCCGCGGTCCAGAAGCTAGCTCACTGACTACTCGGACTGGTCGAATCTGTAAGGCCAAGACTGTGCCGTCAGTCTCAAGGGTGTCTTGCTGGTTTATTCAGATATTACCATACCGAATGTACAATACTGACTTATTTTGGCGTGGAGTCTCTTTCAACTCATGTTCCCATCGAAGAAGTCACGAAAAGTATTTCAAAATTCTGCTGCAGGAAAGGACAACTCCATAAGCTTCCATCTACTTGACTTCTAAAATTCTGTATATCAAACTCTTAGTTTTATGTTTGATGGGATAAGTGGATGGTGTTTTCGTGGGAAGTCCTCTTGAGTCAGTATCAACAGACATTCATAACGATTCATCTTAAACTCCCTTTCCAAGATCACGTTACCTCTCTAACTATTTGGTTTTCCCGTCGCATGAAGGAGCAATTCTCGGAGTGCCTATCCCAAAACCCAAAACCTAGTAGGGGTGCCATGGTAGTTTACCTAGTGGACACGGGTTAAAAGCAAGACGTAAGAAGATAGGCAAAATAGTACCTGCAGGGTTGCAACCAGTCCTTCCAACGCAGTACATAGGCGTACTCTGTATTAGCTAAGACTGTCTGCATAAAGTTATGGACCCCCATCCTTTGTAAACGGACAAGACTGGCTAGGATTCTCCGACTAAATTGGCCTTAGGTCAGTTTGATTATACTTGTGGAACCGAACATATCGACAGAACAACGAGATATTTTGGGACAAGGATAAGCCAGTCTGTGTCCAAATGATATCCGAGGACCCAAGACAGGGAACCCATTGAGTATCACAAGAAAATCTCTAGTGGAAAAAGGGTCACCAGGTGTACCTGGCAACAGCCTTTAAAATAATTTTAACCTTAGGCAGGACAGCTCGTTGGACTTCGTTGAAGCTGCTGCTATTCACCGTTTTAATCCAGGCTGCATGCAGACGGAAGCTCCCTCTTGTTAGCCTGGTAGCAAACTGTAAGTTTCATCAATAATTTTTATTGTATTACCTGTTTTTGTATTCCTACCCTTATAATGAAGGTTGTGCCACACTTATCATTACTGTTATTATTATTATTATTAATACCATTATTATGTAAATTATATCAACTCAAGCACAAAGACAGGTACTACCCAACCAAACAGCACACTGAAGACGTCTCCTCGGGTGGTGACGAAGTGTCTGCAAATCAATTGCCAAGCTCGAAAAACAGATCAACAGCCACCTGATCTATTGCCATTATCAGTTAGTTTTGTAGACCCGAGCTAAAAGAGGCGTTTTAACCGCAAAATAATACCTAAAGACAGGGGTCCTTCCAAAGGGAATTTCTTTTCCTGAAGAGCACACAACAAAATCCAGTGCCAAGCTTATGTTAGTATGCAATTCATCCTCCGGGGTTTTCTCTCTGAGGGGTTAGCACTCAGAAGAAGGTGATGGCTAATGTCATTGGTGAATGCAGTGAACAGACCACGGTCTACGAGTATCAGAGTGATAGCTACCGCGGAGAAATGTGACCCTCAGGTTGGGAAATATGGAATTCAGCTTTATGCGTATTGACGAAACTGGTTACGGAAAGACAACACACGGGAAATTCAGCTGGATTCAGTTGATTCTCCTGTTAGAAAACAACCTAGTTTGTATTTCGCGAATCGCATACAACTTGGGTCCAAGGTTGATGTAAACTGTGCCTACCTGATTAGCCCTAAGAATGACGAAACAGGTCGCGGAGTGTCGAAAATTTCTCGGGAACCTCATGAATAGTATACTCCGTCAAGAAAATAAGCATAATTCAGGATAGCAACTTTCACCTGTTAATTTGTGCAAGCGAAATTCCTGTGAGTGCTTTTGGACACGGATCTGAGTTCAAACTTTACTTACGATTATGTGTGCTGCTGTGTGTGTGTCGGCTGCTGATAACTATTTCCACTCTATTGTGACGAAAGCCTAGTCTTGGCAACCAGCTCTTAGACAAATCTGCTGACAAATCAACACTGACTAGGGTTAGGGCAGGAGTGCATTAACAAACGGGTGTTTCGTTAACAACGGCGAACGTCCGTAGCAGTTCACTTAAATCCCAAAAAGCTACGACCCACAGATTCACCGCATCTGGCGAAGACCATGTACACAGTGTCGCATGTGAAAATGCATTGAAGTTGCCTGCATGATCTGGATATGACAACTTGGATCGGCGTCTTGATAAATGGAACAAGTGTGCTGAATAATGGCCAATATTCACTCTCGCTAACACATCTCTTCGTCCATCGCCCCCCTCCCACCCATATTCCTATCCAGTTTTACCCTATTCCTCACTTAACAGCCTCCCATCAACTCCGAGTAGATGAAAAAACCCAATCAAGAACAATAACCTGAAGAGATCATAACAACACCCTCGATTAGTCACGATTTAGTGTTCACCAACTCCGCCTCCGACAAGCGGTCAGTCCCCTAAGGAAAAGTAAACCTTACTACTTTCTGGAGGATCTCTGTTGAGGGAGTAAATGTACGAATTTAGTGGGGGGGGGGTTGCATGGCTGGATATCGTTTCGTCCTTCAGTTAATTTTCGTGTGACGGTGTCCGCCGTGCTGCGATCAAGGGTTGTAGGTCGCCAGTCACTAGGCGATATCCTAAACGTATTGCTTTCTCGAAATGGAGTCGGTAATAATCACGTTCGTACACCTTGTTTCAGTTGCTTTTGCGGTGTCCTGTGAGTTAAAAAAACTGAGCTAAAATTTACCTTTCTGTTCAGACACTATAACTCAGGTGAGGCCAGCCTCTGCCATTGGAGTGATAACCCACCGACCTGGCACATCAGGCATCCGAAGCTGGAATCCCGAAACACCCAAGGACATGCACTGTTGAAGAGTTCTAATAAAACAAAACCTGAACCCAGACAAGCAATGGGTTGTGCAAACGAGACCTATGTAGAAATCAATGGACGTGCCTTGCTAAGTTCACCATGGTCTGACCACAAGTACGTGTTCGTATTACAATGCGTCAACACCGGGTCCTGGCCTAGAAAATTTCGATTGCGGCCACGTGCAACAGATGCGCTGTTTGGGATAGGTTAGCCTTGGGCTTGTTCGAACTTGTTTTTATAAGGCCACGTGACGGCTCTTAGCATTTCGACTGTCAGTGAAAAATGCGTGCCGGTCTGAACCTTGCCACTAATCGGTGCTATATCCATACTGCTACTGTGGTATTCGCTCATATTACCATTCCAAGACTAGTATCACCATTTACTTTAACTCTGTTTAGACGACCTCCACAAGCTCTACACGCACATTTAATCAGAATCCCATTGCGTGACGGGGCTTGTTCGGCGCCTCGGGCCATCCTCAGGTCACCGATGCGATAATAGGGTCGCCAGGGTCAAAAACCGGTTTTTGTTTTCGTGCTTTTCGGTAAGCTACTTTAAGTGGAAAGTAGTATGACATCCGGTCCCGTGGTTACCACTCAGTGGTACGTGGTATACTACGTAGCTAACCGAAACACATGGTCGCTTGAACTCGGCAGAGTAAGAGGGTGAAGCTGTAAAACCAATCAGAAGGGGAGTTTGTGTTCACATCACTTCGCCCGCTTTTCTGTTGGGAAACCAGTATGACCGCTCAACGACGGGAAGAGGACTGTTCAACCAACCATCTCAAACTCTACGAAACTAGCAACACTTTGTTTATTACCAGGCACGAGATTAGTAGCCAGTACAGTGTGTGCACTTTTAGTAGGCTAATACAAATAACGACTTGGCAGTATTTCCGGCCAGCCTGTAAGCATAATCCGACAGACATGCCACATCCTTGCTATGTCGAAGCATAATAGACCTGGTCTCGAGAACGACTTAGAGAACCATTCCCACATTACTCGCTTTGATTATAATCACACTTTGTTTTTTATTCTGTCGAAGGTTAATGGGGACATACAATATATTTTAAGCAAAGCCGTTTCTGTGATGTCATCGATATTGACCACTGGGGAAGTGTCCTCCTTCCATCCATCCAACATCTCAACAGTCGACCATCCCAAGGATGGATGCTTCCTTTGGACCATCACTGCTGGTATAGCATTATCCAGATTTAGAGTCAGAGATCCAAGGGCGTCTATCTTTGTACTCAAATGGGTGTATGACCCAACCAGTGATTTTTACATCCTCTCAAGAAGTAGGCATTCAGAAAGTGAAAATATTCGACCACTTATGTGATTCATACTAAGGTGTGCATGTGTGTTTGAACCGTATGCGCATGAACAGCTGTGAAAGTACCTTCCGACCAGTTCTTCGAAGCTGACAGCCTCTGTTGCAAACAAAAGATCAAATGAATTGTAACTGTCGATCATAAATGAAACTGATGTTGTCTTGTTACTTAACATCAGTCTGTCGAGCACAATAACTGAGTGAACAGTAATGGAAGGGACATAAATAACTGATCAATAAGAAGACACACAGTTGAATGTCTTTTTACAAATCCGAACTTACCGCCAAACGTGGGTCTGTAAGTAATTCATTACAGGGGAATCTGTGGTAATCCCACAACTACATCAGATGGCATTGGCGAAACAAACACCGAATACGGGACTATGAGCAAGTTTACACCACGGTGTGCTCATTAAAATCCGTCTTAGATAAACAAACTGAGATGTTCAAGGATCCGTTTTTGTCCCAAACGAACAGCCGGTTCGATTAACCAGTGAAGTAATACAATAAGTGCAACAAAGTCTGCAACAAGTTTTAGGAGTGAAATCGGAAATCGGTAGATAAAGTTGAGGCGGAGTTGCTAGGCCCCCTCAGAAATGCCTAAGTCTAGGTCGACCGAGAGAGGGACAATGAATGTGGTTACAATAATCCAGTGGTAATGTGCTAGTGGATCACATCAGTCGCACATGAGGAACCACCACACGCTGTGTCCTACAAAATGCCGAACAGGCATAAATCGTTGTTCTACAGCGACAGTGTCTAGATTACTTTTTGTCCACACGATAAAAAGCACAGTTCAAAATGGTCCTTAGGATGAAGGAATGCGGGCAATGCTTTATGACCACGACTCAGTTCCCTATGTACATGGCGATGGTCTAATATACTGGATGTCACAACTGACCATCTGTTCCTGCCAGTCAAACGCCGCCCATCAATTGGTCGTACATGTGAAACTAAAATAGGGGTCCTATTGAAAAGCACTCCACCTGGGGTGGGGATGTGCATGTTTTGACTCTCGTGTTGTTTTCTTAGACAGTAAATCTCTAAAGTACGCGTAGGCTTTTCGTTCCAGTAGAAGATGTATGCGCAGATCGGAGACGATGATGTGACCGAATTCGAACGATGGTTTTGTTCGAGCATAAATCAGTTATCTTTGTTGTTCGAGTTTAACTCGAGGCTACGCGCTGTTGAAGAAGTGGTCAAGTGGAATGAGAGTAGTTTAACAATCTCTGTGCGTTTGCTTTCACTGAAGCATCAGCGAATAATGGAGTCCAAATAGTCGGCGTTGCCCAAAACACAGAATCGTTGTTAGCAAATTAAGCCAATCCAAATAGGGTTTCTGATAGAGCACAAAACCCGCAATACCTGGAAGACAGTTTCGTCATCAGTTGTTACACTTTATATAAGGTCGGTCTCAGATGGGACGTAAGAAAGCACTAAAGGACAAGAGTTTACCTCCTGACATCCGTGGAAGACAAGGTCGAAATGTTGTTCCTGTTAAATTTCTCATGGAGCTGGATGGATAAATGTCAGAACCCTGTTTACTCCTCACTCTAGCAAAAAATTTGAGATAACAGGTGATGATTCTTTTTCTTCTATTCTTGTTATCGTTGTTGTTTCTGTTTCGTGCCAACCGCCTTTCATGTTGTGACCTGAACGTAACCGCACTTTGACCTAGTCATCGCATATATTATACAAGTCACCACGTGAGTTTCACGATCATGTAGCCACCTTGGTTGAGTCGGTGTGAACTTTTGGATCTCGTTTGGAATTAGCGGTTCCTAAACCGGCATGTAGAAGCCGGCGTACTCCCACGATTTTAGGTTTGTACAATTTTCTCATTGAATTACTGTATTCATAGTATCACATTTGTTGATAACCCCCCATTTGAACGATTTGGATTTTGGGGTTTTGCGCTTAACTCAACGTGGCCCAACTGATTGCTGGAAAAAATCAATAACAGGTCGAGCAAATAGGATACTGACCTTTTGGAAAATGTTGCAATCTAAGTGCTGTGTGTAGGTTCAGTGAATCTTGATTTATTAGTCCTCCTCCCAATGTTCTTCTGCCGAATATGCAGCGCCAAGTACACACCCAAACAATGCAGGAGTGAAAGCTAGTTGCTGATGGTTTTTCATTAGTTGTTTTCACGAATAATTGTTTCTGACAAAGTCTCAACCGGCAAGTACAGTTGCAAATATAGCTGCACGCACAGGAGTGCAGAAATGTCGTCGGAAGGTATCAAAATATGAATTTAGTTACATCACTTAGTTGAAACTGGACGGAGAGGAGTGACTGCTCAGCCAAGGTAGCACCAACGCTTTCAAATGACGCGGGTTGACTTAATTAATAGGGGTGATTTCGGCCGTTACCAGTGCGCCTTGACGGATGGCTCCGGAACGATAGGTCACGTTGAATGAATCGACTAGACTGACAAAATGATTCACATCGATTAAACGACCCGCAGCCGCGCTTATCAGGTGCTTGATTTGCTAGTCCCACTACATAATTACAGCTACTCAGTCGCTCTGTGAAACAGACACAGAATGGTACAACTTACGTAGTTCGCGCCACATTTGAAAACAAAAGAACAGACTAAAAAAGGGTCAACGAACTGGGACAACTTTCCATAAAAAGTTTTTACCGTTACCTTTGCCTTTCAACTCTCAGAAGACTCTTCTGGATGCTGGTTCTGTTAAAGTTAACCCTCTTATGGGTACACGGAGTTCACAGATTGTTTTGCTTGGTGATCGCAGGGAATCAATTCAGAACTTGCTAGAACAGTTTGCGCTCGGGTTTGCTCGAATAAGGAATTATTGGAGTTGAGGTCGCACTGCATGCATTGAAAACAAGATTAGCAATCGCCAGGCTAAACTTATTTTCCGTTGGATAGTGTGTGGAGTTCAGTGGTGGGAATCATGTGAAACACTCCCAGTGTTGTTGTATTCTTGTGATCTGGTGATATACAAAAACTAGCCGTTTTTCAAAGTCACTGATTGTGTGGTATTGCTTAGGATTAGGGGCACCATGTGAATAACGGTAAGGTTCGCCGGGAAGTCCTAAGTCCACAAAATCCTACTTGCCGGAACAGGACTTCAGTCTACCGAATGTGGTGGCTGCAGTGTATGAGTGACCTACCGACCACTATTAATAGTTGCCAGCAGAAAGTATAAAAATACGCAGTGGTCAGCCACTGAGGTCGCATGATCCGGTGCACAATCCGACCCATGCTTTTACAGAATCAGTGAAGCTAATCCACGCTTAAGTCGAAACGCACTGTGTGCGGCTTGTTTATGTGTCGTGCAACACTTAGGGTGGATGGGCTGTTGTGCTTGATGCCACCGGTTGACGCTAATTCCTCCGATTGTTACAGGACTGACATAACTCCGTCTGTTTGATTACTGTTCTAATAATGTCCATCCACCGTATCTGTCAGCCGCCTGAACATAATTATTCCAACAGGAATGCGAGAACAACCGAAAGTTTTACCCGTGTCTGAGTGCACACCAGGGGTTAGTATTACCCAATTTATGACCACTCTGGCGCACCACCGTGTTACTCTTTGGAAGATCTTGACAGCACATTTGTGTGTGCATGCATTTATGGTGGCCTGGTTCTGACGATGTAAACAATGCCACCGTTCGCCGCTGACCAATGCATTAACCACCTCAGAGAGGGGGGTCGGACAGCGAAAACACTTAATCACTTGTGCCCATCTATGTATATAACACGTATGACACGTGTGACAGTATTCAGCCTGTTCGTGCTTGGTGAAGTATGTGCCTGATTGTTTAGTGATGATAAGGCCTTTTAGTACCGAATGTCGGGTACGTGCAACTGTCTCCAGTGAGCCAATCACGATGAGGTCATACACGACTTGCTGTAATCCGTCAAACCCTGTGTATTAATGGAAAGCATAAATTACACGCAAAGCTTTTACTGCACTGTCATTATGGGGTATAGCAAAACGGAGACCTTCAAGTTTCGCATGATCGGAATAACCTGAGTGGTGCTTCTAGACGTCCGTGGTTCACGCACATAACTCGAATGCCCTGATATCTGGATGACACAACTTGCTAACAGCCTCAATGAATTGGATCAAATGCGTAGGCTACTTGTGTCAGATGGCCATCCGTACTAACCAAATTGCTAAGGTAAGAATCTGTGAAAATCACAAACGAAGCCAACAGAACTCACAGTAAAGTACACCTCGGGTATCACCCAACCGATCTCAATAATGCCCTCAATGGAGGTTCACCACGGAGGGAAATATTTGGTCTCCAATGGGGACTCACACTAGGTCACAACTGAAAGCGGCAGCTTCAGACTTTCCAGAGGAGTCGGGTGTCTTCGGTGCGGTCTCTGTTCGGGACCAATGAGATTCGACTGACAATATCATAGAGTAGCAATTCATTTTTTAAAACTTTGAAACCTCCAACCTCGAATTCACACACCCTGTGTAGACACGTGGCACAAACATCATTATCACCCGGCTACTTTCTGGGCTGGTTTCGTTTTGCTATCATTACGCCATGCATTCGACGACACACCGAATAGTGCAAACACCAGCATAATCGAAATTCCTTAAAAAAATTAAACTAGCTTGGGTAAAGTAGCACATTTCTGAGATGTTACTTTCTGTTGTCAGACGCTTAATCTGAGAATAACTCTATGCAAGCACAAATATTCCACCGTTCTTTAGAACGGTGCAATGCATGTCAGCCGCATAGAGTAGCCTAGGGGTTACGGTTTGCTAGTGGTGCCACTGGGTTGCTTAGGCTGTTTTAAAGATCAGAAGAGAAATAAATGTAGCATTGTTATGGTCTTTCGATAGCCAATACAAGTGTAATCCAGACTTCTCGTCCGACTATGGAATGTGAATTTCAGTTGTACAAGCTATACGCATCGTGCGCAATCACGTTCGTGTGCAAAAAATCATCTTATCGGAATTATCGTGAAATTCTTCGAAAATTGTCTGTCATGCTACCAGAAATTTGAGTAACCATGTCTAGTCAACTACAGTTTGAGTGCATCTTTGTGGTATCATCTCCGTACTCGCCTCGTCCGTTATCCTTAAAGAGGGCTTTAAGAACTTGCGAGTTCCGTGAGCTTTACCTGCGCGCAAAAACAACATTTATACTGCTATTCGCGGGTGTTTTCGTTCAGTGCAACGGTGTAGCTGAGTGAAAGCATGTTTTTAGTACTTCACGACATGTGTGAGTTAGACTAAATTAATCAACAATAAGTAGTATAAGGAAAGGATCAACTGAGTAGGTGAGAGTTGGTCACTCGGGTCAGGTCAGGCGAGGGGCAGTTGCTCTGGTGGTGTCTGATTGCACATGATTTCCGAACAACCGTGGTTAGACCACATCAAAGTTGATGTTCAAACAAAACGTTTCTGAGGGCAAAGCTCTGGCCTACGAATGTGAATGACAACATCTGTCATATTCCAAATCCTGATTGTCGTCGAATGTTTATGCTTTAGAGTGAACCCGCAGCTCAGTTATGGACAGTGGCGTTCCTGTTTGGTGCCTTGTGTCCAATAGGTCACTACTTAAGGTCGGCTGATTCATTTCAACCCACATTTGTGTATGGATCCGACGATTAGATATTGAAAGATACTTACTCGCCTAAACATTTGTTCTGAAACGATTCCCGGAATTATTCTGACTGACTGTGTATAGCTGACTAGTCACAAGGCCATTTGATTTCGACCGACTTCACATTTAGGATAGGTGGTGATTCGGTAACTATGATAACCCATGGTTAAGACACTTCCCTGAACTCACGTAGTTCAGTGCAAGTCGGCGAAATGCTTTTGCTGGTTCTATGGTCGCAGGCGGTTCTAACGGTGCGCTTTCAAACTAGCGAATAGAAACCATCTTACAACACCACCAGAAATGCGAAGTCCATGTTGTACACATGGCCACGTTGTCAGCTTTCGTGACAATGTTATTCTGGTTTCGTGTTTCATACAACCTGGTGGTAGAAGTCGCGAAATGTTTGGTTTAGTTTTTCGGCAGACAAGAAAACACCCGTGTTTTACATGCTTTCAGGAGCAACATTATTTGTCTGCCTATGTGTGGTCTGTGTAGTTTACCTAGGTACTACGGCTGTGTGAGCTACTGACTGGTGGCTGCTTCATGTTTTTTAGAAAACAGAGACAAGCAATCAGTGTTGTTGATCACGTGATTTCCTAATACTTTGGCTAGTAGGGTAGTAGGCATGAGAATTAGTCAGCTGCTGCCTACGGACGGACATATGGTTTGTGACAATCTCACCAGCCATTTGGTTGCGTTTTTCTTCAAGTAACTTGATAAGAAACTTGGTAGAAACTTGCAGAAGAACTTAAAGGACTTTGCTTGCAAATGGCCTTGATCACTCTCCACACATCTCCCGACAGGAAACAATGCCTATGCGGTAGATTTCACTCCGCTGCAAGGATCGGTCTGGATGGATTTTGGTGAGATTTATGAAGAAGCACTCGAGTGGTACATACTAAAGCAGTCACAGCCGCAGTAACAGATCTTTGAATAGGTTTTTATCTCCGCACCACCTACATACACAACCAATTCGACAAAGGAATATTTTTTGCTGTTCTGAGAGGCCATCATGAAAGCTTATTTAGACCGCTGACACCTGTCGTCCGTTTCGTTGCACTGAATTCAGAATGCGTTCATACTGATTGTATTGATATTTTTATGGTGAAAATAGAGTGAACACCACTCACGTAACAGTTCTACTCACTTTTTTCATGCCAGTGTTATACAGTAGTGAAATGAAACATACCTATAATAATTGTCGACCAGGGCCATGAGTATAAGAATATATTTGCCATATATAATGGTCTCCCCCAATGGGTTCCCAAGAGAAACTTTGCCTGAAGTCGACATTTTTCAGGGAGTGTCTCCCAACCCCCGCCCACAATCAAGTGTTAACTAGACCCAAATTACCCTCTTACCAGATAACTGGATTCCGAATTCTCCTGTTTTGGTGCTATCATCATCATCATCGACAGCATGACATCAGTGTTCAACACCGATGCTTCACTGCCGTACAACCATGATTTA
>SJOL01011430.1:49997-116208 GCA_004794785.1 Opisthorchis felineus | reverse complement strand
GGGACACCCCCCAGTATAGCTCAATGGGTCGCTGAGGTGCGCAGACCGTCACACCACGGTAAGGTCCAGTCTCTTCGTGACGGCTTTGGTGCTAAGTGCGTATCTGAATGACTAATGCCACATATAGGAATATCATGTTTTGAGGTCCTCAGACATAGTGGGAATGGGCCATTCCATGACTTAGTCATTCAGATACGCACTTAAATGACTAAATCACAGAATGGCCCATTCCCACTATGTCTGAGGACCTCAAAACATGATATTCATATATGTGGCACCAAGTAAGTCGTCCCTTCGGAATAAACAACGTTAGACACTGACCAGAAGTGGTCCTTTCTGGGAGGTCCCTTTACTAGGTTTCAAGGGACCAACTACAAGTAGTCCCTTTTGAGGGGGGCTCTGCTCAGCATACTACACCTAACACCACCATGTGCAGCTACAGTCATTTAGGTGACATCGGCACTGTCTGTCCTATCGTACATGCTGCTCAATCCTAGGACCTCAAAAAGCCTTCTTTCCGGGATTCCACAGTGAACTACTTTTTGGTGATACAGTTATTTGATCTATTCTCACAAAAAACCTCAGAAGACAATACTTTTGATTGTCCCCTTATTTATTCAGTTACTAACCCCTTTCCCTGGAGAAACCATCACAAGGATTAGCCACAAGTAGTCTCTTATGACAGAGAATTGATAGCGCCCTATGGTTGGTCATTTGGATGGAAAATTCCCTCCTCGAGGAGGGCTTTTGGGCTTACGGATTTGGAACATGTCAGAAAATACGCTTCAAATAATTGTTTGACATTGACCGTCTTCTGAAGATTCCCTAACCAAAGGAATGAAATCGGTTCTCCAGACTACTAGACCCCCCAGAGGAGGCCAGTTTTCAGGAAATATCCGTTTTTCTTGGCCAGTAGTGAAAGATGAAGTGCATTTTCGGAAGGATTCCGTCCAGGAGAGAGAATATCGTTGAGTGAGTGGGCTTTTTAAAACTTACTGTATGCAATGTATGAGTGTGAGTCTGTATTGAGGGGCGCTCAAGAATATCTGTAGCTATTAATGGTTGATGCTCAGCTGATTTTTTGACGAGCAAAAGAAATCACGGATGTAACATAGCCTAAATTCTAAGACTGGAGTACAGTTTAAAGTGTTTATATTATTATATGAGCGACATGTACCTTTATTGGACACATCCAGAGACGGCGTGGATAGACACTATGGGGAAGTGTTAATGGGGGTGAAATTATCCACGGTTAGGTCACATGCAGGGTTGGACTTCTAAGAGAGTTTTGAATGCATTTTGAGCGAGCGTATGCAATACAGTGGTCCTCCAAATGCCCTATTCTAATTCATTACGGCCAAAGATCATGAGTTCTGCGCTCCTTACAAGAGATTTGTTGTGCACTGTGGAATTAGGAGTCTGAATTCCACCCCTCATCCCTTTTGTTGCCGTGCTAGGTCAGGCACCATTGTTTTTAGGGTAGGTTGTTGGAGATAAAAGCTCGGGATGGGATACCCGAAAGAAAACCCCATTTCCAGGCTCAGTGAACGCACCTGACTTGAACTAAGAAGAGGAAGCATATACACCTGCAGCTTCGGACCTGGAAAGGGTGGACTCACCTGCGTCATAATGAAGAGAACAGGACTGAGAGGCGAATTGTTGTTGATGCGAAGGAACTTGAACATTACAGGATAGATCTAGCTGCCCTCAGTGATCAAGGGAAGCTACGAGAGACCGGTTTTGGCAAATTTCCTGCTTGAATGAAACTACTTGAGAAAGCCGGAAAGTTATATTCAGATCACAAGAATCAAAGAGTGACGAATGAACCACACTGTACCAGCTCAGGGATGATGATGAATCGATTCGAGAAAGTGTCGAATGGGCTGTAAACGTATGCCTCAGAGGAGGAAACAAATGCTGCGATTAGGTCATGGACCTGGTCGGATCCGCAGTTCTACGTAAATCTCTCTCTACCCTTTGAGTGATTTCAATGATTCAAAAATCTCGAAGGATATGTTGGGTCCATTTGGATTCGGACTGATGGATGACAGCAGTGGAAGACTGATGACGACATGTGCAAAACTGGGACCTCCAATAATCTTCAATGTGAGATGGACATGATCGTCTATGAGACTCTAACATCCTGGAACAAAGAGGTCTGGGTAATGAGATGCGAAGAGCTGAAAGAAATACGGATCACTCTTGGGTACTCGCCAAAGTAGAGTCGCAATAAAAAACGTCGTTGCGGACCAGGAAGATACTTATCCAAGCCAAGTGTGAAAAAGACTGATGAAGCAGGAAAATTCAGTGAAGTTTTGCGAGGTTGTAGCACAAATGCTGACGGATGAAATCCTAAGCACACCCGAAGGCTAGCAGACCTGAATACGAACATATGGATAAACATGTGGAAACAATTGCACTAAAGCAAAAACATATTCAAGATTGGTATGACTCGTCGGTATATCAACCATAGTCCTAGAGAATTTAGTTCCAGATTCTACAAACACAACGTCCGAAAGCAACCCAAAATAGGCGAAGGCTTCTGAATCACACGTTGGAAACAAAATAATGAATCGATGGACCAGACGGAGGGAAAAGTTTCAGTCATACGCCCGTAGCTGTTGTCACAAAGAACGCTTCATCGGACTGGAAGAAATCTGTGGACTGAAATCCCAATATCTTTAGCTGATAGGAGAAAAACAAAATGGCGAAACTCTCAAAAAGCCCGACGAAAATCTGGTGGCATGGAAATACCAATTCACAACACTACCCAGCTGGCCGGGAGATGATTATCTCAACAAGTGGTAATGTGTTGGAATAGTGTTAGCTCGGGCGCATGTACTGGTAATTGATAAGATGGCTGCTGATCTGTTCGCCGAGCTTGGCATCTGATTCGCAGACGTTTCGTCGCCAGCTTTTCTGGTCAGGCCACCTGAAACAGATGGCCGAAACTCGCATCCCAAAATTTGTCTACGGTCAGATGGGGAACGGATTTCGAAATCGGGTTTCTCGAAATTCCGCTACTAGGACAGTCTTCAGACAAGTCTGAAAGACTGTCTTCCAATCCAAATCAAGAGAGCGCTAGGCATTCGAAAGAGCGTCTGGGGAACGGCTATCCATGCAGCTGTGAGGAGCTTTGAGACCCGGTGTGTCTCAGTGCTCAAAAGCAAACGAGTGATAAGAAGAGCCTTGACCTCATGGACTCAAAACACGAGGATGCACATTCTTTGGGGGGATCGGTACCAATCTACTCACTGGTTTACTTGCTAAAAGTGAACATCTAAAACCCATATAGGTTGCTCGACTTTCTAATAAATACCTGTCCGACATCGTCGTATCAAGGAGGACAACACCTTCAATACCATCAGGTCTTCCCGTAGTAATCTAAAGGAGGGTTAATAGGCAATTACAGGGGAATTTGAATCTTGCAATACTGAGGGAGATGCGATATTATTGCAAACAATTGAACTGACGGACGACGCAAGTAGCTGGTTGATACACAGGTAACAGGTGCCGGTGCCAATTGTTATGCCATCATGATTAAGCAGTTTGGTGGCATGCAAGTGGTGTCTTCAGATGCTTCCTCCAAAATTCGGACCTGCATCGGTGGCAAGGCCATGTGTGCAGCACCACAGTCCACCCAACGAAGTCTGTGACTATTACTATGAGCAGGCTCCCAGTTGTTGGAACGCTTGACTGACAAATGCGATCCGGGTTCGGTTCTAGTCGCCCATTTTCGCCATCGTCTATTTACTGAAGAAACAGAACACGCGCACTCTCATAATATGTCTGTGTGTGCGGCTCCAAAACATGTTCGAATGTCAAAGATAGGAAAAGCTGAACTTTGATTTGGAGATGTCTCGAATCCGATTTCGAAATGTCGTCTGTGACCGCTTATTCATTATATGAAGGGCATGATGGCTAACGTGAAGACGCCTAAGGCCAGCTAAAGCGGAGTATAATCACAGTTCCCTCGGCTTCCTTCGACCTGATTTGCTGAGTTCGGATACATCCACCAGGAGCAGTAAAGGGTACCGCTCTAGTTCCTTTCGTTGAGTTAAATTCACCCTACCCTGGTAGCTGGAGATCAGGTTTTAACCACCGCTTCACAGCGGCGCTTGTGAGACAAACGCTGACATTGAAAAATTGGTCATAATGATCATCCCCCACTGTGTTTGCGCCTGATATTAAAAGTTCAAACTTGTGGTTGGGACAAACAGACTAAAGCGGTTTTTGAGGCAAGGGGAGAGGAGGGGTAAGGAACAACAGGTTTTCCTGTTCCAAGATCACCGAAGCCAACTGACAAAACTGTGGAGTATCCTGTTTTCACTCTCAGCAAACACGGTGGAGTGCATTTCTGGAGGTGAAAGTCAAAAGACAGAAGCGACCAGGTTCCTACATCACTGGTGTCATGTTTCAAATTCAAATAGGGGCTTCGAACATCCGAACATGTGGCTTGAATCCATGGAGTGTATCCCCAGGGTCATCATCGCATCCCTCCCACCCACAACATCATTTCGGCCGCCAATGCAAGTGGTCAAATTACAACTGCATTGATATAGATATCGAAGTTTTATATATATTAAGACACCCTCCTCAAACACTCGGTCTTTCGCTTAATATCCAAAGAGATCTAACCTGCATACAGAGCTTTATTGTCAGCTGGACATCCGGCGGGTGTTCGGTTGGATGTGACGAAGTATGTGAGTACACACACGCACAATCCAACCACGGAGGTCAAACCAAAATTGATCATACCCACATGTCTTTCTCCCCACCTCTTCACGTGGTGATCTAGGGTCACTGAATAGGGGTGGAAAAGGGTCAGGACGATGAGGACACGGTTGCCACCACACGAGTGCCCTCCACTGCGCAGATAACATCAGAGCGTGTCATATGCATCATTTGACAGGCTTATGCTGTGTGCTCTGACAACCGGGTCTATGCGTATTCGATATTACATATGAATTGCGCAAGGACAACGACCAAACGAAGCAGGAAAGATGAGGGTGGTCATGATTTTCGCCGGAAGCGTGGGACACACATTCATCAGTTGTCCTGACCCGAGCAAACTCAACGACACTCATTAGCTCCAGTGACTAAGACTTCCTGGGGAATTCGCAGTCAGGTAGCGCCACTTAGGCTTGAAACCTGCCAGACAATCTTTGATTAGTTGTAGCTGTTTGTGGCAAATGTAAAATTCATGTTCATACAGTTGTCATTTGAACAGTCCTAACAATTATTCTGGTGAGTCCACACCAAAAGGAGGGAGCGTTGGAGTCGACTTTTACCCTTATTGGAGTTCATCAGGAACGATGGTTCTTGGCCATGCCAGAGCTTGGACAGTTTTCCCCCCTTTGATGTTGACTAACCAAAATGATTGCACCAGGACGGGAGAAGCACCGTGCGGACGACGGTGGTGTGAATGTGAAATCATCGTACCAGCGGTTTACAGCTTCACCTGTGAATATGTCCTCATTTCACCCACTATATAAAGCGAAATGGGGTTTCCACGAATACACTCATTTGCATATGAATTTGGTTTTCACGGGTGACTCAACTGAATCTCTCGTTTATGATATTTTTCAACTGAATGTGCTTCACAAAGGCAGCCTAATGTTTCAGTTGGTACTATATTCAAGATATCGAAGTGTATTTTCCTAAAGGGAGCTACTCACAAGTTTGCTGGGCAAAAATATCATAAACGAGGGATTCATTTGAGTCTCCCGTGAAAACTAAATTGATATGCAAATGAGTGTATTTTTCGAAATCAGTCCAATTTGGGTTCAAGTAGAACATAAGGTTGATGGAAACTCGGGGACTGCGCCTACTTGGTGAGCCCGAAGAATGGCGAAACTGGTCGTGGGCTGTCGAACAGTTTTCAGCAAACTTATGAGTAGTTTCCTTTACGAAATGAGCTTTGTTCAACTCTCGTAAAACAAGTCAAGACATGACAAGCGACTGTTCTCGTTTGAACACACTACATTATTCACCCAGACAGAATATTGCGAATGCACACGTTAACGGTGCTTATCACGTATGACGCAGTTTTAAAGTGTACATCTATAGACGAAAGTGAATGAAGACTTGGTTGTTCAAAGGAATACTGTCAATACAAGAAAATGCTTCCTCTCTAAACAAGAAAAGCCCACCAATGATTTGCCTAACTCGAAGAAAAGCATAAGCATTATTTCATAAGTCGATCATTTTCCTGGGCTATTGACATTTAGCCTTTTTTCATACCCCCTTTAGATTCCGGCCTTGCTTTGGGCCATCAAAAAATATTTCGAAGCTAGAGTCGCTTCGGTTGCTGCCAATGGGTGTTTCTTAAAAAGATAGGAATAGCGTACCTTCCGTGAAGTCAAGAGCTACGAAACACACATTAGCGTCATGCATCTCCGGTCCCAGCACGCGCTCAGTAATCGAAGCCAATTATCCACCTGTCTCCACAAGCCTATCACGCCTCCGCCCATATCCTGAAAATAGAGGATTCGAAAGACGATTTATAGAGAAAACTGCATTCCGAAACACATCTTTGTGTTGCACAGTGCCGTGACACGTATGGCGTCAATTCTCGATTCCGAGGCAAGATTTCAAACAACAGGCGTGGAGATTATGGATGGATTACAATACGCCCATTCTTTCTAGGAGGTTTGTTGTATTACGATCAAAAGCATGAAGTACAAAGCTTGATCTTATCACGTTAAGTCGATAATACCATACTGCCATATCCAAGTGTCAAGACACCCTATTAGCTGTTCTGTGTTTCATCACTGTCACGCGTGTTACTTAATCCCCGCTGCGAGAAACCATCGCGGGCTTATAACTATTCCGCTAAACCTCATATAAAATAGACAACCTGTGTGTGAAGTTGACCCGAAAAATGTGTGAAGGGAACTATACGAAATGTGCACACTGTTGTTCATTCGATCTGTCGGAGAATTACTATAGTAGTGATATAAATGACCATGTGTCCGGACATTTTACTTTATGTGGTCATTTTGCTGAAGGCTTCCTACAGTTTCCTCAAGCCAGACAAGTTATGCTTTCAAGTTACAGGCCCATGAAAGCTCCAACCCAGTGGTTGAACTCATGCCTTTGTGTACTTCCTGGTCGCGTCACCTGGCTAGAACTTCCAAAATGGTGAATTTCAGTTGAGCCAATTAAACAGCTTACTCTATAGGATCAGTTTGGTTAGCGAACAACTACGACAAGAAACAGAAACTGGTAACATTTTGCATAGTTACTGGAGTAAACGCCCAAAGGGGTCCATAGGATAAGTGAAGAGAAAACTACTAACTAGAAATTTTGACGCAAGTTTAAGTCAGCCATGTAAAAGTTCACATAAACGGTCACGTTCTCAATACCGAGGGTTACGTCTGTAATTACGAAACAAATTTGAAAAGAGGTTTATGACCAGGTACCCCCTCACTGTCTCATCTCTACTCAAACGTGCGCTGTGCAACTCTTCAGTTTATGGCATTGCCGAGGGGTGAGAGATAGGGTAATTTACTGCTTTTCCACGTACGGCTTGAATACATTGCAAATGAATCTCCATGGAGTCTACATTGGCACCAATGGTTTGCACTCAGCACCACATTCGGCTCCGCGCATGCCTTCTGCAGCTAATGAGCAATGCACAGTAGTCCACTGGTTCAGCCACTGGACCAGCAAGGATATATAGGGTCAGCTTTATGATGGGCAAGTAACCGAATAGGATTTTCCGGTCAAAAGCAGTCAAAAGCTGAGCTTCTGTACATAGCAGGAAGCCATAGACGCTTTGTGTTGAGCCAAATGTGGAATATGGAACAAACTTACCTGGATTCATACGTTTGTCAGGTGGACAGATGAGTACGCTGGTGACCCACATAGCCGATCCAGTTAAGGTACGTTCGTCCGCATGCTATGCATATCCAAATGTTTGACGCTGCATTGGGGAGACTCATTCCGTTATTCCCAAGGATACATATAATGTGTATTGTATACATTGTGGATTATATATATGTGCATTGTATATGTTATATTTACACATAAACAGTATGAAGTTCGTCTTCTAATCCGTTCAGCGAGGAAGATGAGGATACTCCACGGGCTAATGATTTAAACTAACTACCCTTATTCATGGGAAGAAGGAGAACAGGGAAGGAAGCCAGAAGGCAGGTAATCAACCCTGAATCAACCTTTACATTGATGGAGGAATCCTGACTGGTCTTCAAGCAGATGGCCTGAACGGGGACAATATGGATGAAGCCGTTCCAGAACAGTAAGTATGGGAGATTGATTGAATCTTCTTAGAAGGACAAGTACATGAGGAACGTCGCCAATGCAGTTGGATTCAAGAAGGCCTTCGCTTCGGGGTACAAGAAGACGGGTTGTCCAAACAACTTTACCAGTTTTGTCAACTCCTGCCGCTCCTCAGAGTAAAGGTTAATGTTCAAGCCTGTGAAACTATATCTGTGGTCCTCGGCATTGACGCAGGGTGAAACAAGGTTGCTTTATCGTGCCACCGTTATTTACCTTCCGTCTGATTGCAATATGCTTGTGGGCTGGCTTCGAAATCCAGGAGGTGGTGTCGTTATTCGCCATCTTCCAGCTGGTCACCTACTCACTTCAAAATGTGTTTTCAACCAAACGAGTGATAGGCGACTCGCTGGACACGGACATGCTGCAATATTCTATAAACCTAAATGTCGTGAACTTCGATACTCGAACCCAAACAATCCACTAGCAAGAGGCTTCCGACGAGAGTGCCAACACCAGCATTGGAAACTTATGGGGTGGAGCAACCTGGGAACGCATCTGCATGAGAGAAATCGAACTTGTGGGACGTCAGTACTCCCTCGCTGTGTCACTCCTGAATTATCAAGTCGTAACTTGAGACGCCTGCACCGCCTTTTTGCCCACGACAACTGAGATAGTTTAGCTTGGTTGGACCCCAGCAGATGTGTGCATGGCGGTGTGCCGTAACAGAGTGCCATCCTGCTGAAAAGTATAGGCATTGAGGGACGAAACTATTATTCATTATTAAGGTCGTGTGATTAATCTCAAGAGCCCAGTGATCCTATTACTTCAGGTTTCCATCAGATTCACAGGTTCCCCGCTCCGTTTCCATGCAAAAAGTGTGCTATAAGTATGCCCAAGCTTCCACTGGTCGACCCACTACTGTTCAGTTGTCTCCCTTAGCTTTGTTTGGCAAAGTGCCCTAAACCCGATAAACGTATGTGCCAGCAATCCTCCAAGTGCTCTGCGAACTCTTGATTTTTTTTTGGAGAGGGACAAACATTCCAGTGGAGCTGCCGAGTTTTTGCTAAACCGCTTAGCCAAACGGTGTGAACTGTATACAACCGTGCAGTGGTGATTACTTGTTGTGCCATCTTGTTTTGATGAGTATAACCCAGACTAGACCTTAACCGGAAAACTTGAAGAGTTTTCTTCCCGGATTTTTGGAAGGACTTTCAGCACGGATTATTAATGTTGAAAAAAGTCCGGAGCGTCGAAATCGTTTTCATGGAAATGCTTCCTAGGTTTATTACAAAGGAGTGAAAAAAAACAGAACTGTCGAGACATTCCCATTCTGGTGAGTATTGCCTCGAAGGCGCTTATTTGTAAAGTGGGAGTACCGTACTGCCCAATGGAGGAAGGCACCCAAGCTAACTTACCCATTGACTCATCTGTTCAATCTCATATACCAGTAAAAAGTTGTCTTGATGACGAGTTTGTTTCACCATGATGTGTGTGCGCTCACAGCTGCCACTTGTTTGCTCAGCAGTATTTAATCCACTCTGTTGCTGCAGCAACCTGCGTGACCTTACATGCTGCGGTAATGACCATTGTTCAGTTGTCCTTGACAGCTCTGAACATAACAATTGTTGCTGTTTGGATAGTAGTGAGAAACAGACGGCCCACGATCAGACGAGTGGACCATCTGGAAAACATTGTCACTTCAAATGACCTCACTATAAAGGTCTGAAGCCGCGAGATTGATGCCCCCAAACGGTCTACTTGTTTTTCGTCCATGCGCCAGGTATATAAGTAAACCTGTCTAACTGCACGCAGCGTAGCGATTAGTTAGTCAGGTTTTTTGATGCAACTTGTTTGCTGTCCCCGTGCATGATCAGACGGAGACCACACTTCTGCGCATTGTGATCGCTCAGTATCACTTTTTCCATTTTATGTAGTTTGTCTTGGTGATCCACGTGAATTTCGCGTGTCTTCTCATGCAGTCTGCAGCTTATGAAAATACATCGTTTCCTAGACATTGGCGTTTAGTCTAAAGAAAAACTCATCGGTAGGTCATAAAACCGAAACTGGTTACTTTCGGTTCTATCGTGTTACCGGGGAGGCATGTAAATGTATCAAATGTTCGACAAACAGTTATTTGTAAACTAACTGAATGTCAACGGCAGGCTCAGCCGAACCATAGCTTAATCGCTCGTTTATGACATTCTTCAACTGAATGTGCTGCACATTTTCTTGACATGACGCTGCTGATAAGACTGATGAAGATATTCGACAGCCTACGACCAGTTTCAACCTTCTTGGAGCACATCAGGTAGGCGCAGTCCCCAAGTTTCCCCCAACCTTATAATCTACTTGAACACCAAATTGTACCAAATTCGCGAACTATATTCGCTTGCAAATTAGGTTTGAGACTCAAGTGGGTGTGCTGCACAAAAGCTGCCTCAAGTTTGTAATACCCTGTCAACTGGAACATGTGGTAGACATCCCGCAACACACTCACTTGAATAAAAATACAGCTGAGCCAATAGGCAGCACGGATAGAGGGCTCATATATCTACTGTGTGAAATTTTTGCAATACACTCAAAATGTACTTCATTCTAAACGGAGAAGTAAGATCACGAAGACGAAACTAACGCAAGCCGAATCAAATGGCGTACACTACTTGCCTAAAAGCTGTCCCTGTACAATTTCAGCTTCTGTGCTTTAGTAGATAGATAGTGTTGGCGAGTAGTTATAGCAGCTATGACCATTGTAGCTACCTTGTCTGCAGATTCGAACTGGTCTTCTTGGAAGGTGGTAAGTTATGCTTATTTGAGTGAAGTGTGATGGCCCTTACCGGATAACGACTATTTATTATGGGACAGCAATGCTGGTGGACTTGTGAGGCCACACAGCATTCAGAACAGCTTAACTACTTAATTCTTACTCGTCGCGAACGCTGAGCGATTGCCTCTGATCGCATGCTTTCTATCCTTTAGATAGACAGTCGGCGGTTGATTGGTACACTCGAAAACAGAGTCAGCGATCGGAAGACCGAGTACGAACCTGTCCATAGGCGGCACGTCTCTCTGAAAACCTTTCCCTAATCTACCGCAGTTTGATCCACACTTTTTCAACGCTTGTAAAGATATAATAAGATTGGGGGACACCTGTTTGAAGAATGCTTAGTACTCTCGTACCAAATTTGAATAAATTAGAGGTAGTACTTTTGTCTTCAATCTGAGGAACTACACAGGGTTGGAATGATCGTTGCTATGGTTAGGTGCTGCCGGAAAAAGACGGAAAAATGGTGTATATTCAGAAACGATTAGCTACTAGGACGTAAGAGAACGCTTTTGCTCAACTTTAAACAGGAAAAACGTCTTCGGCAACTGTACACATGGTCGAGTCCACCTGTGTCGTTATGGAAACTTAGAAAGTCATCGGATAATAGGGTTTTTCCATTTTTTCGTCAAGTCAACCCGAGAACAATCAACTCGACACGTGTATATTGCTGTCGTAACAAAAACCTGTGCAATCGTTTTCGACATATCATTCTGTTCTGCATCAGCTACCGAGACCGGCAGGTGCTTGTACACACCAGCTGCAGTGACTCAACACGATTCGTCTGATAGATAGGTTGCGGATGGGTGGTTAAACTGACATGACGCGTGTGCTTACACAAACTGCCAAACCGAATTAATTGTTTTGCCAGCTGCCTTCCTCCCACCACCACCGCACCGCGATCCTCATGCATTTACTCCCGGGTCAAATGCCGTCTTCCAGACATGGGGCGCTCTTTAGACTGAGTTGAATGATGGCCTACTGGCACGCGAACAGGTGGCAGACATGAGCAACACACTGCAACAACTGTTGTCATTCGACACCAAAACTGGATTGTGGTGGGATTTCGATTACAAACGCAACTGTCAGACTGTGCAAACCCAGCGTGAAATCAGCAAATGGTGTTTGCACAGGAATGTGTGTGCGCGTTCCTTTGCGCAAAACCTGTATTAGTTAGCAAGTTTTGTGCTATCATAACCAATGTGGGCATGGGTTACCGAGGTTGCGAGTTATGGTTGGCGGATAACTTGTGATGGACATACTGATTTGTTTTGTCGATAACTAAGGTAGACTCTGTCTAACATGGCTCGCTTTTCGAGGATGGTATCGTTCTGTACCATGGCCCAATTTTAGAGCAGCGTACTGCTTTGAATTTTGGAACGTTCTTATCACCAATTTACACTGGAATGTTGGATGCGAAATAAGAAAATAATCGCTGCCAAAGAAACAACCGTACTCCAAAAAGCCGGTAAAATTTCGAATAGCAAATGACAAGAACTCTAACTCGCGTTATGCAGCATTTCACCAGTTGAAAGAAAATGTTTCCACTGAGGCCAACTCACTCGCCAGTACAGTCAGTTCTGACCTAACATCATGCTTTTTCCAAAGTTACATCCGAGGTAAGCTCAATATACTGCCTCAGAGGTTACACACCTTAGAAGTAGTCCAAAATTGAATAGCAGAGAGAAAGATACGCCTCATTAGATGACCTCACAAAGAGGAACTGTCGAGTTTCGGGGTAATATTTTTATTTCCTACGGGATTATAGCTAATTTTCCCAAACTAACTCGGTAGACCCCTAGTGACCGGATGAATGTATCAAACACGATCCGATGAGCACAGAGAAATCGCTCCTAAACAGACTTTACGTTGTAGCCATTTTCCTTCACTATTCATTCCGACTGTTGAGCTTGTAAGGCACTTGGATAAGATTGTCAACTCGTCGGTAGAAATTTTTATTTCTCATTAAATCAGGAATGCCGACCACTGAATGAGTGTCAGTCACGCTTCAAACTGAGTTTTTGTCAGTTCAGTGTAGTTGGCTAGACATAATCAGGCTTGCTAACGTGACTGGTCATTAGCTAAACCAAAACACGATACAGAACTAAGGACATCTTCGGAGCGGGTGTTCCGTCGTGGAACAGTGACCGCGAATTACCGCACGAATGCCTTCTGTACTTGTATCTGTGTTTTGCAACAGCTTCCCCTGGATGGAACTGAACTTCCTCTTTCGGCTGAAGAGAATGTTCCAAATGGTTAATGGCTTTGCTTTTCCATGATTCTCGCACAATGAAGTGAAATAGTGAACCCTTTCTAATTTGTCAACTAACCTATTCCAGATCACAGACTAATTATCTGGCTGAGCTTGTACATAAGAGCCACTGGGAAACTATTAGTCACGAAGGCTAGATCACTACAAAATGCATTTGCCCCAATTACGCGAATAAACTGAAACTTGCCATTCAGTGTTCGTTTGAAATTTGAAGGTTTGTTTAACCAGGTAGTGACTCTAATGTGTTAAAGCTAGTCGATGAGGCACAGAACACCATTGGGATTCGTAGTACAGGTCATCAAAGTACTCAACTCGGCAAGTCAGTAGGTAAGTGAAATGGAAACCAGGAAGAGATCTTTCTTCGTTATGGTTGGCTAGCTGTTTGGATAAAGACAAGTAGTTCGCCTATATGAGACATTGTAAAGCGGATGCGAGGAATTAAAATGCAAATCTACAGTACGCCACCCACGAATAATGAAATCGTGCCGTCATGGAAACGTGATTGATTGCAGTAAGCTTGACCAAATAAGAGATCTAGGTATGAAGATCAGCATATGGTTTCTCTCCGCACCGGAAACTGAAGTTTCTGTATGAAAAGGCTACGAAGTTAGCTGGTCAAGTAGAATTAATACGTGATGTAGAATATTGTGGACTGGAATCGTTACACAACCCCGCTGCGCTTTAACAAGACGCGCTGAAAATGTCATCGGACTGGTGACGAAACGCTTGCAAAAAATTGCCAGACTCGGCGAACCATTCGATACAAGTTTTTTACAGGAAACACGTTTGCACGACATACAGTGAACACGACACAAGTACGCTGGTGAGGAGAATGTTGGTAGCTCAAATACTACACAACTACTTCATGGTCTGGTTGCTGAAGTCAGAAGTCTTTAAAATGTAAGTCTCCACCGTCGAGCTCGACAGGACAGACTGGACCTTACCGTGGTGTAACTGCGTGCCTCTGAGCCATACTGGGTGGTGTCCGTGCAACACTCACAGAGTCTCTCATACCAGGTTCGTCAATGGTTAGAGGTCTAACACAGTCTCCTGCCCCCCCCCCCAGTTTGGGGGTCAGAACATGTGTGGAGACTTGTTCTATAAAAAATGTAATGCACTTGCATTTCCCGCCAAAAGCCGCTGCATTGCGGTCAGGCCTTTGAGCCAAAGGCTTTGGTTGGGACCCTAGTCGTCGCCCTGTCTAGGTGTGGCTGGCAGCTACAACCACTGTACAGCAAGTACGTGGTTCTTACAGCTGATAATGGTGATGATGATGGTGGGTGCCCTGGCAGCATCCCAGCCCACGAACAGCCAAAACACCTACAACTAACAATACACCCATACCACATTGGTTGTTGCGTGGTGTCACCAGCCGGGTCGCCTTACTCGCTGCATACAACAGGGCGGTTAAGCACAAACAGGCTACTGTTGACGCCTCCCTTCTTACAGTTTCACAAATTCTCTCTCTAATTTATCCCATCCCAAATTGAACACTCACTCCAAAGGACCCAGCACTAGGACTGACCGCATTGTTCACTGTGTATCACACTCTGCTGCAGCTTCTGTACGACTGACTACAGTAACAACCCTAAACACTTCGAAGTCTGTTTTCAAACGCCGAAGGCGGGTTTACTTAGCTGCCTTTGATGCTCGCATACTGAAGCAAGCAGGAAAACAGATGACCCTTTCTTGTACGTTGGATTCCCTCTGCATTGATGTATGTTGTCTGCCAGAAACAAGGATACAGGAAGCAAGTACTGTAGATGAATTGACTGACTCCCAGCGATCTCTTCCAGGTTCCGGGTGCGCAAACCTGGTGATGAAGAAGCCGCTACAGCTGGATATGACGGGGTGGGTATTGCAAAGAGCGATCGAGCGGAAGTGTCTCTATTGATTGGACACCCTTTGATATTCGCCTCTTTGAGGTTCGTTTGGCAACGTCTGTGAGAGAATCTCGAGAAAGTGAGGCCCATCACACCTACTTTTATCGTATCTGATTACACCCCAACGGAATGTAGCTCTGAATCCGCTAAAGAAAACTTTTAGCACGCTCTAGGTGCTCTTTTTCAATGGCCTAAAAGCTCAGATGTCGTTGTGGTTGCTGGTGACATAAACGCCCAGGTAGGTAGACTAAGCGCTGCTGTGACCCCGTTGGGCGGTCGACTTGGATTGGACATGAGACGCACGGACAACGGAGATCGCCTGCTTCAGATGTGCGCCAATCACAGACTGTTCCATGCAGTACCAATTTCCGGAACAGCGGAAATCACTTGGCCACATTGTGCCCACAAACGAACAAGTCCCAAATCAAAATAGACTGTATCACCCTCAGTTATCGGTGGCGAAATTCGATCACCAAGTGCGGCTCCTTCTGGAACATCAGCGTGAACTCCGACCATGCACTTGTACGCTGCTGCTTTTCATTGCGCGTTTCAGGTCTACGCAAAACGTGCACACCTCGCTTAGCCATTGAGAAATTAGTGGATCCAGATTTCAGAACCTGTTCCTCGAACGCCTGCCGGACCGTCCTATGTCGGATATTAATGGCTACTGGAGGAAGATATCCAAAGCGCCACTCACAGCCGGAACTTCCGCTTACGGTACAACCCAGCCAACCTCATCCAAACATTGGATCTCTGGTAGGAGCATGTATTTGCTGGAAGCCAGGCGACAGATCCCCCCTGGCCGCAACCAAAACCCGACGCATCATTCGACGCCAGGTAAAACTGAGTGTCCGTGCAGGCCGAGGAATTTGGTGGATCCGAAAGGCCAAATAAATGGAAAATGCGAAAAGTGCTGGAAAGGCCCAGAGGCTGCTCCATTTGATTCGTTCAACTGGTCATCGGAAGTCTCTTGTCAGCGAAACTATCAGGGATCAAAATGGCCCCCTGGTATCCAGTAAAGTATAACGTTCTAACCGATGGGTATTGTACTTCGAACAGCAATACACTTGGCCATCTGCTATCTCCAATCCGGAATCCTGGGCTTCACCAGAGAGGTTGATTGTGAATATGGAACCGCCTTCAACGTCAGAAGCGTCCGAGTGTATATCTCTACTCAAGCGTTATCGTGCTGCTGGTCCTGGCGACCTTCCACCTGCTCTGTTCAAGGATGGTTGTGGGTTTCTCAGCCAATACCTGTCTAGCGTATTTGGGACTGTCTGAGAGAAGAAGATCATCCCAACAACTGGGGTGAATCGATAGTAGTGCCCATTTTCAAGAAGGGTACTTGCAGTGAATGTAGTAACCGCAGAGGTGTTAGTTTGACCCCTGATGTAATAAGGCTTCCGGCGTCACAGATTCCTATTCGTCTTACTTGTCAAACGAGACCTTAACCCGTGAGAATCAAGCGGTATTTCGACAGGGTAGAGGCTGCACTGACCACATCTTCACACTCTATCAGGAGTTAGAGTAACGCTGCATATACAGACGACCCATAATCATGTTGTTCCCTGACTTCAATGGTGCGTTCGATTCTGTCGATCGGTCGGGGCTGTTAACTACACTTGCTCAACAGGGTGTGCCCCAGAAGTTTGTGAACATAATCCTTTCCATATATTCACATACTTCTTGGCGTGTGGGAGTGTATGATGAGCTCTCCAAAAGTTTCCCTACAAAAAGTGGTGTCTGACGAGGATGTTCACTCTCTCCATTCTTGTTCAACTTCATCATTGATGGAATAATGAGGCGAACGCTGGGAGTTCTTCAAAACCCCGGTGTTCGAATTGTTGCTGGTGAGAGTCTTGTCAATCTGGAGTACGCAGATGACATTGCCCTTATCTTGACGACCAAAGCGAAGCACAAGCCCTGTTGAATAGACTGACCACCATTATACCATCTTTTGGCATGCGCCTTGCACCTTCAAAGTACAAAGTCATGCTCCAGAACGTGCAGTCTGCGAACATATCCCTTACAATTCAAGGAGAATCACTGAAGGTTTTGAAGAATTTCACATGCCCCGGTGGTTGTATTAGCTGTGACAGAAGTGTGTCTGGTGAAGTCAGTGAACGAATCTCAAAGGCCCGAAACACGTTTGCTAATTTGTGTCACTTGTGGCGTCAAAAAGTTATATCACTGGATCTCAAGCGTTACGTGTGCCAGGCTATAGTAAGGGTTGTATTGTCGCGTGGTTGCGACACGTGGCCTCTGCGGACAGATGGTGTGAGGCGCCATCAAGTTTTTGGCCACTGATGCCTCAAAAGCGTTGCTCGTTTCGGATGGCGTCAACGAATTTGTAACGACGTAATTAGAAAACGGGTATTTGGTTGCGCAACAAGTACTTTGGACGCATAAAACATCCAGCACCATAAACGGAGGTGCTCGGTCGTGTGCTACACATGCCGAAACATCGTCTACCGGGATGGGTGTTTTTCTCGGTGCCTTCGTCAGAATGGCGTGAATTGTTGGGTGGACAACGTATGACTTGGCCGAGGGGTGTGAGGGAGATTACGAAGGGTTTTGGTGTTGTTGGTGCATCCGCCTTCCAGGGCAGGATCCCCGTGAACCTTCCAGCGCTTGGCTAGAGACATTGCAAAAATAGCGGCTGATCAATGTCAGTGGCCTTCATGCTGTCAGTGTCCCTCCAGACTGTCTGACTGAGCGACTGAGGGTGTAGGCACCTCAGAATGCTTGACATAGGCCAGCACTAGGTCCCCTCCCTCACCCACTCTTTTTCTCTTCTTTTCACTCTAAGGCTTTAAATATAATTACATGAACTTTATGGCTCTTCGGCAGTGATGCATCAGTGTCAACACTGATGTTGCTGTCTCTGATGGTGACATGAACCAATACCTAAACAACTCTTCAAGACTGATGAAGATTCACTTTTCTTCTATTTGGTGGTCATAATAAGTACTCAGGGACATCATGGCTCTCCAGAGGGATGCCGCTTATCAAAGGATTCTACTAACACGGTTAAATAGCATGGAGCTTTGGAATACAGCTGTTACGTGTACCTGTACACCAACCCACAATTAAACAACATTCTTTCTCATCATCGCACCGGTCAAGTGAATAACACGTATTATCTGGCAAGATGTTGTCCACATAGTGGCGAGTGGGTGGCCAACGTGAACGCTTCTCGTTCATACCACGTGACCATTGTGTTGTATTCGCGTAGGTGACTTGTGTGAAGGATAACATCTGCATGGTGACGACCACTTCACCACATCCAAGTTTGGAATAACACCGTTGTCAAAGCTAGCTCAACCTAGTGAACAAATACTAGTCAACCAAAGGGATAATGAAAGGTATCCGATAAGAGGTATGGACCAGGGAAATCACGAAAAACAAAAGTGATCAATGCATAAGACTATATCTGGTTGACAGGGTTGCTGTGATTCTGTTGACCGCTACAACTTCCTCTTTTAAGGAAATTTTTATCCTTGGGGGGTGGGGGGGGGGGGGGGGTTGAGGAATTTGAACTGTAATTTCACTGTAGTTAGACAGATGGGTGTAGAATTTACCCGACTTATGACAGGTTGACTCACCAGAAGCCTTTAGAACTATAGGTAGGTCATCAATTGTATTTGACCTGTGCATTGCCCCTCAAAATAAGCTGTTTTCAGTGTTTCCGATGACACGAAACTACATCATGTTATGCTTTCAGATGCCCTTATGAATTTTTGCCGAAGAGAATGTTGATGAGTGTTAGTGCGTTGTTTTGGTCGATCACATTTGCGATCACGTTTTCGTGCTCCTTGCTTCATACCCAGTCCCGGAGTGTTTAATTTAGTCAAGGTCCTCTTTTTATTCAAGTCAGAATGACTTAATCCAGAACCTTCCCTTATTCCTGCAAGTAATTTGAAATGTACTGTAGTGTCTGTTCCACGATCCCATTCTACTTGTGGAGAATTGTCTGTTGCCTTGTAAATTTTCGTTGTTCACGCCACTGTTGCTGCTGACATCCAAATTTGAGTCCCAAATCTGTTTGCGCCAAGACTCCTTTTCGTAAGTACGAAGTGGCTGGCGACCCCCCAACCAGGTTACCTACTAATCCGTCGCCTTAATAACTCACCAGCCGGTTTGTTCGCTGCTAAGCTCGGAATACTTCATCGTCCCAGGTTCCAATCCTTCTGGGGGAATCTTTTTGGCCTCGTATTCCGCTTAGCTGTGAGTCTCCGGAGAGTGTGAGGCACCAAACAGCAGGAAAGCATTTTAGAACAGTGGGTCATTCTTCGCCTAGGTTATTTGGAATTGCTTGCAAACGATAAGACGCAGGACCCGGTTGGTGTTCATATTTCCATCTAGCTAAGAACAGAAAATCAGGAGCTCCTGGTCGAACGGAGCCTGTGCGTCAACAACTTGTACGGATTCCAGACGTGTTCATCTCGAGTAGAGAATCTGGAGAATCCTCAGGCCTATGACTACTGATGTCTCAGAACTATAGGTGAACTCGTTTGGAATTAGCGGAATACAATGGGAACGAGCTTTTGGTGAAACAGAAGGTACTTCACTCAAGGAGTGCATTCAGCACTGGAAGTTGAGATGGCTGGGCCGTGTGCTGGTATATGGAGTTGCCATCTGCCAAGAAGAATAGTCTTCCACGCCTAATTTTGAGCCGTAGAATCCTAGAGGTGAAGCGAATGTGATATGACCCAAGGGAATGCAGGGAGTTATGAAAAGTTTGGGTGGTGTTGATGCTGTTAGCCCTTTGCGATTGAGCCCACGTAACCCTGCGTGTGCTCAAATGGAAATGTTGAAAAAATGATGGCTAACTTATGTCATTGGCGTTCGTGTTTTCAAGTCCTATCCGGATTGTCTAAGTAATAGAGGTGTACGCACTTTAGATGTCTGTGGTAGGTCTACTTAAGATCTCCAGCCCTACCTCCATTGTTCTCCTTTCCATTATAAGGCCTTCTTTAAGGCTTTCTCTCATGGTAGTACTGTCAATGATGATGATGCTGTTGTTGTTGATGATGATGATGATGACGAAGTGCTTTGAGACTTTGCTTTCCTAATTGAACAGCCAGGTCCCAAAGACAAAAACGATTGTGCAGAATAACGCATCCGCACATATATATATATATATATATATATAGTCTCTGAATAATGACAAGTCATGGGGACAAGCACAGCTTCTCTCAGGGAGAGTGGTAAACATTATGTCACAGCTGTAACGGCCGACTAAATTCATCTTGGCAGCTAACATTTTCACCTTGCAAACTATTCATGCCGTTCCTTTTGCATCCCAATGCCCATTCAAACTTGACGCCATTTCTTGTCTCAATGCACAACTATGAGTGCTTCTTTGTTTTACATACGTGAAATACGCGTTATATTCCAAAAAATAATATTTTTTGTATGCACCCTACGAAAAGTATTGCAGCTTTTTTTGGTAAGATTCGACGGTTTGTGTACTTTTTCAGGATGGGGCATGTCCACATCAGGAGAGATCACCGGTAAGAGGCAGTTTCGGTTGGTTCCTCAAGGGACAACTTTGGAAAAGGACAAGTAAGTGACTGCGTCCTTTTAATAAGACCAACCTTCAAACGAGATCACTTCCGACCTGATCGTTTCCAGCGTTCTCCCAAGGGCAAGAAAGATTAATAAGTTCATCTCCTGTCGCGAGACGGTCCGCAAAGACTCTTTAGGTATGATCCATTTCGATCCAGGTTTATTTCTAGGATGCAGTTAACCATAAGGAGAACTTACGGGGGTTCATTCCAAAGTGATCTCATCTGTAGGATGGTTGCTACCCCGGATGGTACATGTGTTAAAAGTTATGTGCCATACAGGTGAAAACCTTGTCATAGACCCATTGCCACCTAGGGGAATAATTTTGTCATTAGGGCATTGTTCAATTCCCTAATTAGTGTCAGAACGTATGAAAACCTAATGTACACATTTCCGATCATGATCTTTGTAGGGACCCTTCGTGTCACTGGGACATTTGGAGTGATCTCGAAATGACGTCATTTTCAAGACAAAACTTACAGGAGCGGCGTGAAGTGGTCTTGCTTGGGAGGTGGTCCCTTTTAGGCCGGCTGAGCGAAGGAGACTACTGCATTGAATTTGCGCTTAGTTTGTACTACTGCTCAAAGAACCAAGAAATACATATAACCGTTGCATTCGGTAACGCCTAATGGCTGATTTCGCTTCACAACCTGCTGAACTGATGTCTGGCAATCATGTGACAATGATGTGGGCTAGCGCACGGTGGCCCATGCTGGAACGACTCAATGAAGAATCTGTTCAGCCTAGCTTGTTGCGTACAACAAATCTTTATCTTGTCTGGATTGACGGAATAGTAGCATACCCTCAGTCGATTAATTTAATAAAATGCCTAGCTAGATAGTCTCATATCCTTGCACAACTGTTCAAATCATCTATATGAGCATATCAGTAGTTGCAAATAGTGCTGACTGGACAAAATCTAGTTTTGCATGTCAATATAACCAGAATACACCAAGAATTCTGAGTTGTCACACTAAACTTAATTCGTTATGGAATATATGACAAAATGCTTTACTCTTATGGCAGTGTTTTTATACGGTACGGTGGGCAGTTTGTGCAGTTCGTGGGTATTATAGAGGAACGACAGCTTAAAGAATGGGGACATCCGAGCGTGCATCGAAAGTGCTCATCACCTATAGGACTACGCCTCAATGACACTTCAAGTGTTTTATGATATCTGCAAAAAAACATAACCGCATGGGGACAGTAGCCGTGAGGAGTTCGGTGTGACCGCCCGTGTACAAGACACTGTCGTCGGGGTATGTGTCTATCTGCATGACAAATGTATGCTGCATAACTTTTGTCACTACCACGTGTTCACAAAACGGTCACGCACAGCACCATACGTGACTGATAACGCCTCTTCTTTTCAACCTGGTCGCCGTCGCAACAAAACTGGCGTCATCGCCATTACGGAGGCCATAAAACAAAAACAACGACAAGAACCTAGTTAGTGACATTCATTTGTGAGGCACTGGGCACACACTTGATTCGTCTAAAATCTCTTTCCATACAATTAGTTGGGGGAGCAGCGTGAGTCCCACATAGTGACAGTAATAGAACAGCTTCAGGATGCCCTCGTTGAACACCGTAATATGAAAGCTGTTGACAAAGTTTAGAAAACAAAATCGTAATGATTTAGCGAATAGTTCCCAATTCAGCTTGTTCCTATATGTGTTCCAAATCTGTCCTTGCGAATCAGGTCAAAAAACCGCGTCTTAAACTACTCGGAGGAGGAGACTGTTGCATTGTTTTGCGCAACTAGTTTGGCTGTTTCTTGTGCCGAATGTCATTGACTGAGGCGGCTGGTCCCCCAACAGGTGAGCGATCTACGCCATCATCACATCGTCACATTGTTAAATGCGTGACCCGAAATAGTACTGGGCACCAGGCGTCACACTTGACCCCAAACAACAACGGCAGACCGCGAGTTTACATCGGCAAGCAAGTGGGTGTTTTTAATAAAGTGTTCCTCTTCAATACAACGGATGTTTGCGTTCAGCAAGTGTTACCCAGACCAACAACAAATCGGGTCACCGATTCCTACCGAACAGTCAAGACATTGTTTTCAGTTAAGAGAGGGAGAGACAGTCCGTTGCTACAAACCACTTCGACCTGAAGGGTGGTCAGCAAACAGGCGAATTATTTGTGCCGTAACGACTGTCCTGTCGTGTAAGCGGCATCCTGGTTTACTTCAGAGCACGGCCCACTGACAGAAGCTGTGAAGCATTACAAGTTGTGATGTCAGGACACAGCAAGAGGGTGCGAAATTGCTCTCAAAAACCGTGGCCATGGTTTGTCTCTCAAGCGTGCGATCGAACAAGGGGACAAACACTGATGATCGATAATGCGAATTTCTACCGATGATGTTGGATTAGCGTCTCCTGAGAATGCATAAGATGGACATACTGATCATTAACTTATTAACCCAGGCTTCTCACAGACACAAGAATGGCGGTGTTTGGCACTCAGAGTTCAAGACAAAAGGGATTGTAAACAAATAAACTGCATGCCGTGTGTAATTGGAACTCATGTGCAAAATACCGGGTGACCCGTCCGTCTTTAATCGTATGGCGATCAGGAGAGTGATCAAGGTTTGCAATATCCAGAGGCGAAAAGTGGCTACACTACAGTCGATGAAGAACTGACCAAATAATTTCGAGTAATATGGCGATCTGAGGTGAGTGACAAATGTCCTTGTGACAAAACAGCACACTCCACCTTGCTATGTCTACTAATCCGAGTAAGTCTTTCGAGATGTTCCGCCAGGTGGGAGCACTGTTAACCTGTGGCAAAATACCACTCAGCGGTCCAGAATTCTGTTTGCAAATGAGCCAGACAAGACTAGGAACTGTCTCATCATATCCCATCCGCTTCATTTCACTCCCCCAAAACATCGAACGTACATGCAAAATATCCCTATCAGGTTGGTCGGTGAGCTTATTTCTGCAAGTTATAATCACAACGGCTAGGCAGTGGGTGCATGGATGAGTTTCAGACTAAACACGTGACTCGATTCTGATGGCTGATTATGCATGCACATTCAGAGCTATAGCCTCCACCCACCTTCGGCATCTTCTTAGCTCACAATCGAAGTGAAGGGAGGTGTGCAACGAATGCGTCTGCCACTGGGAGTGAAAGGATAGAGAAGGTCAAACTGTCCATTTCTTTTTTGATAATAATCGTGTCCTACTTATGCAGACAAACTGGGTTGGGTCTGGCAGTGAAGTCACTCACACTGCCCTTAACTCGATCGAGAAGTGGATCATTGTTACTTGCACTCTCATTGTCCATTCATTAATGCAAATGCAGGTGCAACATGTTGCCAGAGCTTCGCTGGGAGGTGCAAATCTCACAACCGTTCTCCCAATATAATTTCGTAAGCGCAAAGTTCATTATTGAACGCAGAAGGGGAGAAGTAGCATGATTTTCTGAGAGGTCGGACACTTGATGTGCGGCTTGCTGTCCCAATAGAGGGTGGCTGAATGTCAATAGCGCTCCGTTTTTTTACCCAGTTATTATACACGCCTAAAGGTGAATACACTAATCAGCCAAAGTCTGAGTCCTCCGAGGACGAGCCAAACATAGTCATTTGCCACTGGGGCTTCTTTTCTATCGAACCTACCTCCATTTCCAGTTTATCAAACTTCTTAGTTCTAAGAAGAAATTTTACTCTCATTGGATAACATAAGGCACCATTCTCGAGGAATTTATCAAAAGTGAAGACTGGGAATTGGGAAACCCCAAATTACGTTAACGGGAGCACAATTCAGGTCATCAAATACGCCAAACTGTGTGGATGGAAGTAACAACCAAAACTTGTGTTTAAGATCGAGAATATTGTGTGCCATTTGGGCCACAGTAATATCAGAGGATTCCGGCTAATGACAACCCTGAACATTACGTTTACCAATAAGCATTTTTGGAACCTTTCACAATAGCACTGCATGTTTCCCAAGATTTGGTGCACTGATGCTTTATCCATCCCCCAGAGGAAGCTACCAAGTTTTCTTTTGAAGTTAAACAGCATCACTGAACACGTCTACATTGACATGCAGAGTTCAACAGTTTTTCGTGAAGATCTAATCTGGACATGTTGCAAGATAAACTGTGTTTTTTCAAGCAGATTCACCCCTGCTACGTGGGAGCATGCTTCTTCAAAAATAGTCTCCGCTTCAATCGGAAACATCCGGCTGCGTGAGTGGTACTGACAATTACTGGTCACTATGCCTCTTATCTTTCTGTGTGTCATTGCACTTGGACGTAAATGTCACTTGTTTTTCGAAGGCATGATTAATGACTGCAGTACGGTTATTCTCCAAAGTCCATTCCGCCAGACAGCTCGGCTAATAACTGACGGTCTGGAAAACTGCTTCGAACACAGTGACCCGGTATTTTGTAAACCAACTGATGAAAACCGGATGAAACGGCCTGACTACACAACTACAGATCAGTGACACAATCTATGTTCAAGTTTATCGCTGCGGTTTGCGGCCAGATAACTTCACACAGCAACACAGACACCGAACTGAATCTGTAGCAATCACCCTTGATCGGTCTGAGAGCCACCAACCTCAGTAATTATCCGAATGTTTCATACGGCAGTATCAATCGCTGTAAGGTTGCTAACCCGGTTAGCTGTCCTGTAATTACAGACCAGACACAGATATTCGAGCATGAATGAGCGCGTGAAGCCCATTCACACCTGCGGTTTGCTATCTGGAGTGAGGTCTGAGCACCAACCAGCCAAGACAGATAATAAACTAGGCTATAATAAACGCACTTCCGATATGTGGAAGGCAGCTGATTTCAAACGCACCAGCTGCAGGCGGGCTGAATGGCCCATGTGACTGCAGAATGTCAGTACCATAGTAACCAAAATGAATCAGTCGAAGTATTGTGCAATCAACTTCGCTGGACTGATTGAACAGTCGATTCGTGTGGATGCAGGTGCAGGCTTCAATCACACACCCCTGATTGGAGTGGCACGTGTCTCAGGGTAAGAGTGAATTTAATTGTCTATTTATCAAACAACGTGGATAAGCTGCTGTAATTAACCATAGTTCTGAGTTACTAGGCTGCCAGTCGCTCTTGCACTATTGTTGAAAATCTGGTTCAAAATTTGGTTTTTCAAGCATCCCCACACGAAGTCAGTCACCTGCCAAGTGAAGTGAATTTCTCGCGGGTAAAACGATCCTATTTGACATTGACGATGAAGGTGTATGTTCTTGTGGGTATTCCACAATTTTGAAACACCAGGGTGGAACGTTAGCAAACTTTTCTACATCCGGGTCTTGGTCTGTGGAACACTGTGTAATTTCCGGAGGAAGACAGTGTCATCGGTAGATGGCACCTCTCCAGTGTAAGCGGTGCAGTTATCCGGTAAAATACCAACTGCGCATCGAATATTTCATTTTCTGCTAGTTCAGTTCATTTCGGTTTATCAGCTATTAAACATTATTATGATTATCATCGGCTGTAAGAACCGCGTAATTGTGGTACGGTGGTTATATCTGTCACGATTTCGTTCACCGATGATTTGGCGGGACGTTGGTTCCATCTCCTACAGTTTTAGCTACCGGAAAATGGGAGGGCGTGGGAGATATAGCCAAGCATTGGAGGCGATGGCATGATGGATGAGCTACTTACGCTTCAGTTGTTAAACCTTTGAGGACATGTTCTTCTCATGCCAGAGGATCGTCTTCCTCGCACATACCTTTTTGTCCAGCCTTGTGCTGAGTGGAAGCGACCGAGAGATAGACACTCTATGACCTGGCAACGAAGTATGGAATTGCTAGCCAGTAACTGCAGCCCTCCTGGCTGCGGACCCTTGGACTCAACTCATCAGTAGTTAATGACACTGCCAAATGTGGTCCAATCAAGCAGTCAATAACGCTCCTGCATCAAAGTTATCGCCTTCAATGTGTAGCTGTCCAAGTCCCCTTTCCCTAAAAGCAGTATGCAATACGAACTAACTGATCAAGGCATGATGCTAACTGTTCTGTGGGTCCTTTGTACCTCATGCCAACTTTGCATTAGGATCCAGGTGAACTGTTATTAACCCATTATCGTCTGTGTTGCTACCCAAGTTTCATTGCCTTACCTGTCATACTCTGGGCACTGAGAGTAGTAGCTGCATGAATGCCGTACTGAAACAAATTCAGAACGACAGCGGAGAACTTTAAGAACACCTGACAGTGTCAGAGTACTGTTTGAGCATTACATGAGGAGAGGAACAATGACCTTGATATGTTTATCTCCCTCCTTGGGGAATTCCACGTGATTAGGCCAAATTGTTAGGGCGTGCAGCTCAGAAGCCAGCTGTCAGTTTCACAGTTGTGTTCATGCCGAGCTTCAGAAGTGCAACCACATTGGAGCGAGGCATAATTTTTAAATCCCGATAAATTAATATTCTTTTTGTTCCTACAACCGGAACACCTCAGTGGATACAAATAACTCCCTAAGAATCTCATACGCATAAAGAAAAAGGGAGGGAACACCACGGCAAGAAAAAGTAAAGAATATGTAATTACTCAAAAAGCCTAATTACCCGGAGGTTATGATTCGTCCATTCCTCGCTTACATTGGTAGGAAGAGAACTAACTGAAAAATTAGCTCCTATCAGGCAGTGTTAGTCTAGATGTCACTAGATGCACTCACAAAAGGAGGCATAATTTTGGCGTCAACGGGAGCCTCAAGTGCATTCCAGCTTAATCGCTCGTGTATGGTGTCCTTCGGCTGAAGGTGCTGCACAAAGGTGGGCTCATGCTTCATTTGGCATGCTGATCGAGATATCGCAATGCGATTTCTCAGCAGCAAATACTGCCCATTAAGTTGTGAAAACGCCTCGACACATTATTTCCGGTTTTACGCTTCTTAGGGCTTATCAAGCAGGCGTAGCCCTCGAATATCCATCAACTATGTCTTCCATCTGAACCCCAAGTTTTAAGCAAGTAGCGAACTAAACTCATTTACTAAGTGAGCTGGTGTTAAGGATAGGCTGATATGAATTCAAGCAAGAACTCCTGTTTATGATATTCTCAGCAACCTACTCATTAGCGCTAAGTCAAAAAATACTTCGGTATATAGGTTATCATGCCAGCTGAAGCTAGTGTCAACTCCTGTGTGGCATATTTGGTTGAAGAACGGCATAAAGCGGAGGTTTAGTCGAGTTGTCCGTTTACGCCAACTTAGGTTGTGAAGTAGTGTCTTGCAATCTGGTTCTCAAGTGGGCGTAGAGTTAAGGATATATTCAGTTTGTTCCACGCTGTCTTATTCCTTTCTAAGGAGATTACTACCATAGTCTTTAAACTAACGGACCGCTCGGGGATCCATTTATTCACACCGAGGCCATACGGTTTGAGAAACCAAATAAAGTTAATTTGTCTGTATGGAAACACCATTGTGCACACGCTATTTTTTGACTTAACTGAAATTTCAATGTGGGCCGTAGAGATCTTTCAAGGACTGGACGGAAGGAGCTGGTGAAAGAATAGCTGCTCGTCTTTTCGTGCGGGTCTGTAGACATGCAAGGGATCTTCTAACCCTACAGCGACATGTAGAATTTTGCAGATATGCAAGCGAGAAGTCTTTTCTATGGACAGATTCGCCACCCCCGATATGACACTACTTACGAGGTTCATGGAAACATCTGGACAGCAAATGACAGTTGCTACTCTCTACTGTGGAATCAATCAGGGTGAGTCGTGAGGCACTCCCTGGTAAGATCTTCCTCATTTGAATTGGTTGTTATAAGAAATCTAGTATTTATCTTGGCAAACACTCACTGTGGGTTTTACCTTTGTGCCGGAGGCCTATTCACAGGTTCTCAGCCCCAGGCAATTTGGCCATAAGCCAATGAACGGATGAATAGCGTCCCCACTATGTTAATAGACCGGAAGCGATGCTATTTCTAAAATCATCTGAATAAATAAACACCCTAAATCTGCCGAGCTGTTTTACATAAGTTCCGACCGTGAATCTGCTCCTGAGCCTCCAGGTATGAAAAAAAAAGATCTGCGGTAGACGTGAGCATGTTCAGTGAAGAATATAATTTACAGCTGATTCTGGTCACTGGTTCTGTATTTTTAACCGACCTTGGTATGTTCTGAGGCGGTTGGATCCAGTGCGATTTCCGGATAGTAGTGTATGCCGTGAACGTATACCCCAGGGATATTCATAATCGCCTGAATCAGAAGGCAGAAGGTGGTCATATGGAGTAGAATAGGTCCACAGAAAGAATGCAAGACTCCAGTGAATGAGAAGGGTGAGAAAACCTGATAGGGAGGATCGTCCCAGTGATAGTAGGATAACACTGTCGCATAGGTTGTGTAGATCAGCGTCGCCAAGTTCAGGGCATATCCTACATTGATTACGTGGGAAGTGATTTTCGACCATACCACTAACCCATAGACTAGTAAGAGAACTCCGGTCGCAAGCACGGTCCAGTTGTACGGATGGAAGGCAGTCGCTGTGTTATGGTTGAGCAAGAACTGTGACGCACTTCTAGCCCGGTAAGCACAGTAGCCTTCCTTGCAGTGAAGCGTTCCTTTGGAAAGGTCGTTCCGAGGTAGTAAAGTGAGAGTGAAAAGGCAAAGCAAAGCTCCAATTACTGTGTAGCCAACAGCCAGCACACCATTGATACACGGTAAATCAAGTTTGACTTGCCATTTGGACAAGGAATATGCGGTTAACCCACCTGGGATATGAAGAAAATGTGCTTCAGGGGGAACCGGATCGGCGTCCGTCTCTGGAGGAGGAGGAGGTTGTTTGGCTTCTGTGTCCCCTTCTTTTTTTTTCGATGTTGGCATTACTCCAACCCGTCTATGTGGATTCATCTTTGTTGTGTTTTTCTGGCACTATAATTGTTCAGCAGTTATCTACTCCGTCCGTACTCTGAGAGGCGATTCCATATTGGAAAACTAGAAACAAAAATGGAAAAGTAACCCAGTGGGAATTTTTCCTCATCTGAATTGGCGAGCGACAGCGATAGTGTCCTTTGATTCGTGTAAGACGACAGTTTCTAGCCAGGTAGCGAATAAAGTGAGGAAAACACCCGGAAGAGAATAGACTTGATGAATAAGATGGTCAGTGAGTGAATTCCGTCCTTAAATAACCCTGTTTCTCCCTTATAAAGGTTTCTATTCAATGTCCTCTATTCTTCGTCGTCATAGGGGAACTGTGCTGCCAGAGACGCAGGATACCTGCTTAGAATAGCAAACAGAACCTATAGAGATAACCATCAAAAGGTGAAATGCCTGTGGTTTGGGGGTCCTCATTTAACACAGTTCCCACCAAAAAGATGATTTAGCCCGGAAAACTTGTGATTTTTATAGATAGTAGTAAAGGGCTTACTTGTTTTTTAGAATGTTGTATAATGTTTGTATGGTGACCCTGCTTTTCTGACGGCTTCGTAACTTAAGTCACCAAGAAATGTTGATCAGGTTAAGGCACATATCGGAAGCCACTATCCGTCACCCTTAACTAATTAATCGAGAAGGATCGATTGACACTCACCATCTATTTCCACCGACTAGAATGGCCATCGCTTCATCAGTCCTATGTGCTATTGATTAATATTCAAAATTTTCCAGCCAGCTATCACGTGGTCCTGAGTAGTTTAGTGTTATTTCTGCCACGTGACGTCGCAATGCTTTCGGTGTTTTTGCTTCGCTTGTTTTTAAGCGTGTTCAAGAGTTCCACTCGGTCATGAACTAGTGTGTGATTTTTCTGAAGAGTCAACGACTCCCCTGGAAATCAAAACAGCAACCTCTATGTGGTTGTCTCCCTTTTGGGACTGGATTCATGTGCATATGGGATACGTAGCATTCACTTTGTTTGGTAGCAGTGGGATAGTCTTGTAAGAACAGTTGTCTGGTTTCGAAACTGTCCTATCATGGAGTCAGTGAATTCAAAGTTGGTGTGCATACTCCTGTCAACAATCAAGCAGATGGAATAAAAACCAAGTCTTTCCGAAACCCGATCCATTCATTCGTGTCTACTAATACCTCCTTAACGACAAGAAAACAAATGGCACATTTTGCCAGCATACAGGTACTATGCTAATACTACCACCAAAACTGCTCATATTCAAATATTCGGACGTCTATTACACCTCTTGCTGTGCCCATAATTTACAGTTGGCATAAATTTAGCCAAGTTCTGACAAGGTTATTTGAGCATATTTCACTGAACGACCTCCTATTCCGATATCCACAAACTGCCAGCACAGTAAATATGGTTAGACATTGTGGCGAATAGCAAAACACGTGGATGTGGAAAGGATGCGGGAAAACTGTGAAAACGGAAGTTACGGGTGTGAGGTGTGAGTGCAAACGGTAGTATCACGTCAACGAGCGGCACATCACGTGATGTTATGTCCTGTATGAGAAAATGTGATTACGAGTAGACACAGTGTAAGATTAGGGACAGGATGTTGGAAAGGGGGAAGGAAACGTTGAAGTTCTGTTCATTAGCTCTGCCGGAGTAAGACTGATGTTAAAATCGCTTCCTGTTGAGTACCTAGGTTAAGTTTCAGTCGCCTGATGTTGACGGTCTCAGTCCAACGAAGCATAGTCGCTATCTCTTGGTGGCCGAAAATCCGAAAAGTATGCGGCATCCTATGAGACTGCTACTTTACGGGAACCTTCCCAAAACAGCTTTTAAAATTTCTCTCTGAGGGATATCTGTCTTTCTTCTCGGGGTTTACCTCGGAGTTTACCAAAATAGCTACCTACGACTTGTGACACTCCAGGACATCTAAGACGAAACAACCAGAGTACATCAGTCCTATCAGAAAGATGATACATTCAGGATTGTCAGTGGGCAGAAAAAACCTAGTAGTGTCCTTCGTTGAGCGAAAGCTGCGGTCGACTGAAAATGGACCCGATCTTCTACTGTGCTTACCCACCCACCCCGCCCCATTTTGCATACGGAGCACTATTCATGACCTTATTTGGGGTCCGGTTCGTTGACCTGACCCTACCCTGTGCATTCCCACATCACTCCCGTGACTTCCGTTTTCACAGTTTTCGTGCATTCCTTCCAAGTCGCTTGCTTAGTCTCATGTTTTAGCACCTGCGGGAATATTTAATCATTTTTATTGAACTGACAGTATATGCTTACTGAAATAAAATATTACACGATTTTGCGACCTCAACTACTCCTAACAGAATGTCATTTGTTAGTCACTCTAGTTTCTAAAACTTGATAATCAGAATGCCTATGGTCCGTATTCAAAAGTACATTGCAGGAGTAAATTACGGGATAGTCAATCAGAGCCCATTCACTTAAAGGTTTTGTTCGTATTTCTTACACGACAAGAACAGGGCATTTGGTTTTGTCGGAACACTACTCAAAATGTTGTTGAAGAATCGTCGATAGTGGAAGGTGGGTTTGGTTCATCTTGGGATTCATTAGGTAGACACATTCCCCCAGCTTCTGTCAACTTTACATTCTACTCGGACACCAGACTGTACTCGGTTGGCAAAACCGGTCGTGTGCTATCGAAAAGCGTTTAGTAACATTTAGTAAAATATAATGAGATACTGAGTAAAACATGAGACAGCCTTTATGCAGCGCATTCGTTTGAAGTACATTAAATGAGAGATTAAGCTGGGATTCAGTCAAGTCTCCGGTTAGCGCCAACATAATTGTCAACCGAGTGTACTGCGATAACAGCCTTCGGTCATTTGGATACTAGTCACTGTATGGCATTGCACAAGAACATGTTGGATTCGAAGTGATCACCTAACCACAGACTACGAAAAACAAACCGAAACATAGCCATGGGTTTGGTGCCACGCAACTCTATGTTTAGTCCAGATAAATACGTCTGTTTCTACTTGAACCCGAGAGTAGAAGAGCATTCTTTATATTGCCAAACAGCTGCTCGTCGTGACATTTGTCAGTTCACCGCATATCAAACAATGAAGCTGCTGCTTCAGTGTTCAACCTGAACTTCTTGACCCTACGGACTATTGTTGTCTACGCTAGGTGATCTATTGAGAATTGTGCATGCGTATGTCTATTCCGTATCCAAAATGTCGGAATCTATTTAAATCCTTTGACTGTTGAACAAGCGTTCTTCTTCCACACCTTCGAACGATAGCTGGCATGCAAATAATCCGGGGAACTGCGGAACTGGTGTGTCAAACAAGCTTCAAAAGACTTTTCTACGACTTTGTGATCACAGGTCCGGTGGACACGCACCAACCGACTTTGAGTGCATCACAAGTCACGTGATGCTGCTGACAGGATGTTAAAAAAAGACTAGCAGTAATTAGCCGGGAACGGAAGCATATCGTAAGCGGAGGACACACACAGTTAAAACATGATGAGAATACGCAACTGTTAAACACTCGTCAAAGGAGTGGGGAAGGTGCAGAAACCAAACTGTCTGCCGCTTGTGTCAGTAAATACCCGTAACTAGTCCCTTGCGCTTTGTGATAAAAGAATGTAAAAGCAAGATCGTATCGGTAAGGTTTCACTCGGCAGAACAACTTTAAAAGGCCACATTTTCCCTAGGTATTTCTGAGCGTGGTAATTGATTAAGTAGGGAATCTGGGAAGCTCATGTCCAGGTTTCAACACTGTATGCATATTAAATAAAGTTGGCAAAGTAAACCCTTTTGATTGGCCTTTCTCATGCCCAAACTGAGTAACGCATGACTTGCTGACTAGCTCCCGGAGGATGAGTCAGCTGCAAGAATATCAGCAGCTGTTACCGTTCATGAAACAGAAGCAACAGCAATGTCGGAGCAGTGTCACCAAGCTTCTTCTGTTCCACTGCTCAACCTGCCGGAGAAATTCGGCATTTTTGATTGTTCAGACTCCAAGATTTTTCAAACATGGGTCACATCACGGAAGACTTAGAAGTGATCAATGCAGTGCTAATATGCGCAATCTCTTCTCTCTAATGATCTTTCCTTTAAGACTACGCCTCTAATAAGACCGTGTAACAGCCATACTTGAACAGCTGTGAATCTAGATATTCAATAAGCTGATTCATTCTCACCTCCGAGGTAAACAAAACGAAATAATATAAGCGCGACTGTGTAGGACATTCGTAAGTGGTTCTGCCACTGTCTTGACAGATGTGAATCCCCTGTGGCAACAGATCTCATCTAGACTTTTGGAGTCGTTTTTATGAAGAAAACCGTTGATTCTCAGAATCCCGATAGCTGCTTGATTTATCGAAGGATATTTCATGAGATTCCTACTATTGAATACTTACACTGGACGATGTTGGGACTCTTCATTGAAAACCCTATGGTATATCGCTCAGCCTGAAGCGCATCAGTTCAGTAATCCGAAAGCCACATTATTGCTGCTCAACTCGGAGTGGAAGATGCATATAGGGTGTGTGCATGTCCTCATCCTCTATGTTCTAAGAATCATGAGTGATGCCAGTTGCTTGCACATCGTTCAAGTAGCGTAAACTGTTCACTGATGGTACTTAAAATCTTCACTGTCCCATCCAGTAAATAGCCCCTCATAAAGTCGCCCGTAAATTCCGGCTCGAACCTGACGGTTAAGGTATTCAGACGGGAGAATTCGTTGAGTCTTTCTGTCGGTACTCGGCCCTTAGCCTCCATCTTACATATCTGGGCTTCCGCTTCTTTTTTCCAGCCTATCCTGGTAGTCTCAATTCCACCTAGGTGAACCGTGTGCCTAGGTCAACATCGAAAGTGCTTTCGGACAAGACAAACGGCATTCCATGCTATTCAGAAGGCTTGGAGTAGCTGGTGGTACACCACAGAAGGGCACTACCAATGAAGATAGATGGTGAACGGTGCATTTTCAATGACTTTTGTCACGCTGCTTTGTCAAAAATCAAGAACACCCTTATTAGTGAAGCATTAGGTCACTCTGTTGTGGTTTGAAATCCTACACCCTTCTAAGGAGAGCTTTCATCAGCTAGGTGCCTTATTACGGGTTAATTAACTTGTGCACGCTCTCGTAGTCTTACGATCCTGCTTGGTTCACAAGCTGGGTACGAAAGACAACATTTCCAGCTCTTCAAGAGAGTAACCAGATATCCAACAGCGATATAAACCTGCTTGCCTCAAGAACTTACCCAGGTTGGCGGTCAGTGTCGATTCAGTGTAGGGTTTTACTGGTAATGTAACCAAACCGTATCCACAGCATTTGTTACATCTGAGGCCATGACCTTTGGCAAAGGCAAAAAAATCAGGTCAGCAAGGATGCTGGTCGCGACCTCAGCTCATGGATTTAGCATGCCTTGCCAAACAAGTCTGCTCAAGTCGCCCACGAGACGTGAATCAAGCACCATCTAACTGAAATCCATCCATGTTCTGAGCAACTCTTGCCTCAGTCTCATTTTACAATTACCGATGCTTCTAAAGCACGAGTCGCTGTTTTTCAAAGCACACTGGATGCGATTCAGTAGTAAGAGGCAGAGGTGCCTTCGGTCTTGTCCCTTGGTTGCTTCCTTTAACCAAACTGGACTTGTCGTGGGGTGCGTAACGGGGAGTACGACGTCAAGGTTAACCAAGGGATGCAGTCAGTGAGTGAGATTTATATCCATCTCTTTGCGTGTTCATTGCACTTCACGACCGCTGAAGACCTGTTGGGTCACCGCATGCCCAACAGTATGAAGAACCAACGTCAACAGTTCTGCGTCTTCTGCTGGTGGGGTAGTTGATGTTTGCAAGTGCTTGTCAAGTGAAGAAAGATTAGCAATGTATATCAGGTATACAAAACGTTTTTCTTACCCGAGGTTTGCAAAGGGCTGCTTACCTCATCTCTGCAGCATGAGTGGTCGTCTTCAGCATCCATCCTTTGGTGGAGACGGCATCTCTGTTGTTGAACACTGTGACATTTACATGAAAACTTTCTAAGGAAAACAAGGAAATGAGGTAATAACTCTCCACAGCGACATGACCGGTCTAAAATGGTCGTGAAGGGGGGTTTGGTAACTGCGTGGTAGTCCGTCGGTTAAAATGTATGATGATACCTGTGATTACTATACACTTTTAGAGGAGGGGCACTGCAGCTGGTAAACTTGGCCAAATGGTTCCATCCTCCTGCCACGGAGAGTTAGTACAAGAGTTTGTCGCGACTCAATGGTTCATCTCTGTTTAGGAATGCGCTGTTGAATAGTATACCCATAGTAGTTTTATCTTTAATTAACCTGCTAGTTATGAGGTTGCTGAAAACTCGTCGACAACTCATTATAGGTTCCCCCTTCCTGGGAGTCACTAGGCAGGCATAGCCCCCTAGGTTTCATCAACTATATGTTCCGCTTAAATACCAAATTACATGCGATTATTTGTTTCCAAGTAGTTGTAGTTCGCCTGGGCATTTCCGTACTTCATGTGGCTGATCGCCTCACAGTCGCTTCCCCAGTGTTGCAATGGCTGGTTGTAAAAGAATGTTTGTCTGCAAGTCTTGTCGGTCCAGTACTTTGCATGGCATACCGACCGAAAGCACTAGTAGTTTGAATGTTATCAGCTTTTTATACTATAGATATATGGCTGACTACAGAAGCTGGTGGGTCACAAACCTGACCGAATCACTGTCCGTACATCTACCATTGCACGACAAAATTATCACCCCTCCCCCCCAGCATTCCATGAGAAATAAAATGAAATGTAATAAAATGTTTTGTGAACCAAACGGTAGGAAGAAATGGAAATGATATTCCTGTCGAGTTAAGCTAAGTCTTCCGTTACTACCAAATTAATTTGTGAATGGGCATATATCAAGTGTTCGTATTCGTGGCCGTCCCTGGATTACCTGGTGGTGTTCATCTGTGTAATTTTATGCTGTTTTCGCAGCATCTCGGACAGTTTTTTTGGGAGGAACACACGCTTTTACTACGGGAAAACCTTACTTCCCCACAGAACTCGTGAACTTAATGTTATGTGAACATAATAAGAACCTTAGTGAATAAATTAATAAGTTGGCGCTGAATTTCTGGTGATTACTTCTAGTTTCGTTGAGAATTACAAGCAGTCTTGTTGCATGACTTACGCAACCATTGCAGTTTGTGATCCACCAAGCTATGCATGTTCTTGTACGTTGTTTTGATCTTTCCTAAACCAGCTATCTGAGTATTTTTGAAAAGACTTGTCGATAAGCGCCTAAAACCACAAAGTGAGAGTTCATTTACTTATTGCCCATTTTTTCAAGAGGAGCTGACCAAATATCGCAACGCCTGTAGCGCAGTTGAACTGCGAAAATCCGTCACGCTCCATCGTTCGACTACGGCGTTCGAAGTTGTTGCTGTTGCTGTTTTCACCGAGTACACGCGATGTTAAATTGTTTCATGTTCAGTTATCTGCTGAGAAACAAGCTTTTGTCTCTTACATTGCTGTTGATGATGATCACCGTACACTACGGTGTCCTGGTATACGGATTTTCTGGGCTTCATACACGCAGCCTCTACGGTATAATTAGGTTGGTGCTGTCACTCTGGGGGCACTGAACACTATATGTCACCTTCCGACAATGTAGCAACGCAGAACAGAAAGTGCGATCACCAAAAATACAGCGAAACAAAGATGCTTTCAGGGAGAATATCGGACAAGAGAAAAATTACTACGCACCCCCACCATGCTTCCTACCCATAATTGCCAAGTACCACGTCATAAAATGTAACATTTGTAAACATGACATACGTACATAACCATCTTCAGTTCAGCTCTGAAAAATGCTTCACTAACACCGATTAGGTCCCAGGGCATTTTGTGGTTCGGCTGTTTGGTCGATAGTAGACCAGTATACGTCACTTTTTATACAAGCATTCGCTGACTTAGCCCTTTATGACTCAATATAGACAATAAATAGCCTATAAGCATTTTTCCACAATGGGACAAGACAGTACATCCTTTATTTTTGGGTTTCCGCACGCTGAAGCAAACTAAAGTAACGTTAACAAACGATTCATCAAATCGAGTTGTTTGGCAACCTTGGAAGTTTTCCCACTTAACCAAACCGTCGTCAACAAGAAACCGCTGAGGTAGGCAGTCAAACTAGACTCTCAGGAGTGCTGGCATCGAAAATGTTGTATTTTCGGGGAATTTCTTTTTGGTTTAGATCGGCCGAAGCCTCCAACTTGCTTCAAACTGAGTCACGTAAGCTTAGGACAGTTGTAGCATTTTGTCGGGTTGTACAAAAAACAGTCTTGCGCTGCGCTGTAACGATGAAAGCTGAAAAAAGTGACTTATCAACAGATTCGCACCTCTACTAACGCTGGGATAAAGAAGAATGTTGGAGCAAGTTTGAGTGAGCATGATTTGGGGTCAAGGGAGAGAAGGGTCTACAGGTTAACTACGGAATTCATGAAGTAGTATATTAAAAAACACTCAGATAGTTAGGACTGTCCAGCCTAATTACGACAATCCTTCAGACACCACATAGTGAAGAAAATTGCCGTCTGGATTTGGGATACATTCAGACAGGAGTAAGGCCCCTTAACTTGCTGTTGATAGGAATAGAAAAGTACTCATGCTGAAACGGTTATACGTTCCGATTCGGGCGAGCGATACTGCAGGGCCCAGCTCTTGGATGAACCATTAGCTGGACCTGGTGGCTGCTTAGTCTGTCTATTGCAATGTCGTCCCTCACACCCATCATAATCCTATCACCTCCGTCTCCCTGTCCCCACGCTGGTTGATTCCCCCAGCATGCACGACTCTTGTTCACAGCCAGTTTGTCCCAGACGGAAATCCCACCTCTGTCGGTCAGCCCCACTGCCAAGACTGGCCACACGATTGGTCGCATCGAAGTCGAAACATCCGACATCCGATTGGTCAATTTGTTCAGCCGCTCGTTTGCCTGCATCGACCAATAAAAGCCGACTACTGGAGGGTCATATCCGATAAAGAGAACGTTTTCGGTTTCCAGAACCATTTTTCATGCGCCTGTGGATCGCACCCGCTGATGCAGCTTGAGAGGACACCCGTTCAGCTACCTAGGCGGTGTTTGTTTGAGTCGTTGGAAAACAAACCGAGCGTTCTGTCGGAGAGACGATTCAGAAGTTTCAAATGTCAATTAGAGGCAAACAAAGCATGCCAACAGAGCACCGAGAGGTTTCGCGACTTGTATGCATTTGATGTGGATTTATTGTGTGCATGCCGCCGATCTTCGTGTCGAACCCGGCAGTCTTGTTCAGCTACCACAGATTCCATTAGCCCAGGTCGACTGTCTGCCTCTTGTGGATCAATTACAGTTTCGGAGACGAAGAGGACAAACTGGCATTGGGAAACAGTCAACTTGGCGGATGAATATGTGCCATCAATTTACCACACTGTTCGCTATCATTCAGATAGCTGCTTACGTGATCATCATCGGATAGAGCAGCCCTGCATTCCTCCAACACCGAACAAGATGAGAGACCGTTGCAGGTCAAGTGGTGGTAATGTGCCTCCAGAGACTGGGGTTCCTAAAGAAGTTCCACAAGTGTCAAAACATTCTAATGCATCACTTCATGACGACTCTTCACCACCCTTCAGAATGTCATCTTTATTTCATATGTGGCGTGCGCGAATTCGTCGGGCTTCCCACACAGAACGAGCCCATAAGTCTCTGGTGCGAGACACCGCGTCACCTCAGTCGGATGAAGAAAATATTGGCGCTCCCTCTGAGATACCTTACACCAGCAAAATGCTCACACCCCAGCTTCATCCCCCTGTGCCCAATCCAAGCCCAATTAAACCTATTACTCAACAGTATGGCGCAGTGACTACATACAAAGAAGTGCTTCCACTTGGAGATTCTAATTCTTCTCACATTTCCTCAACTAAACTTCGGCAGATGAAACTGACTGGTAAGTCCGTGTGATGCCTTTTGTTTCTATCCTTATCCATTGGTTGAAACCCACTTCTACCTGTTTTGTCACCATTCTCTCCTTTGAGCAGCTGGGTACTTTTACATCTCCATAGCCAAGCCATTACGTAGACGTTAAACTTGATCCCCAAAAGAAAGCAAGATTTAAGTGTGAAATTTGCGTTTTGCGATAATTCTCCCCGATGCAAGTGGCTTCATTTTCTTATCTTTTTGCCTCACTCTGACTGCGTGGGGTCGAGCTCGTGTACATGAATGATGCGCGTATATTAAAGAGGACAAAGTTCCTCTAGAGTTTCTCATTTCAAGGATTTTGCGGTGCACAATAATGACTGTGAACCTGGTGAATGTACCGGCTAACTTCCTGACCTTTTTCGAGTGAACTTTTGGTAACGTTCCCTGTTTAGGTGACATTGGGAGAGATCAATTAGACGGAATTCCTTTCCATGTGCTGTCTTTGAGAAACAAGTTGCCAACCGACATCTTTTGCTAGTGATTCACTTGAGATAAAAGTGAGCCTAGTCCATCCACGCAGTGCCGAATTTCTCGGAAAATACAACTAAATGAACAATACCGTTAATGCTATTACAATAGCTTTCGGTTTCCCGGACATTTCTTCCTACGCTGGTCTTCCATTTGACTTGATTTGTGCAATTTACTCGTTGAGACGTTTCCTACACTGGTACTTGAAAGGATGGACCGATAGTTTTCAACTGGCCTTTAGGAACGCCTCATCAAACATGTCTTCTTCTCATATCTTCCCCGGTCATCGACCCAATTTCAAAATAGGTAACAAGCTAGACTGAAATACCTTAGTTATTAGTATCTGGTTCCTGTCCCTAAGAGTTGGGTTGCGCAGTTCTTCATCGTTAGTTGTAATAACCGCATACTTGCTGTACAATGGTTTTAGCCGCACAGTTTTGTTTTCCGGTGATTTGGGGAGGTGTGGTAGATAGTCTACGCTTTAGAGGCGGTAGCTGATGTGATTGATCCACAGCTCTCCTCCAGACTTCCCCAATGAAAGCCCATTGACACCCCTGTTAGATATTTCCATTTAGCGAACATGCTGATGGTATGCTCCCATCATGTGACCTCGCAAATGAGTGTAGTATTCATGTCGTAACAGGCTCGTTGGAACAGAGTATCAAGGTTTGTATATTCACGGTGGCTGGGTGTGGGACCAGAGCAAGCCCGAGATGATGGCGTATCTAACGCGCAAACCGGTACTCAGGTATAAAAAGCAAGGCAGGAGACCATTGTGTTTTGCCCTAACTGGGGATTATCGGCAGAGTACACTTACGGTTCAGAACTATGTAACAACATTCCGGTCATTTCACTATTTCAGCTATAAACCGCGTAACGAAGCAGAGTATTTCCGGCTGCTGCACCTTCATTTACCGAGGATAAGAAGAATAAGGGAATCGGAGCCACGCATTGGATGCAGCGATCCAAATGACGTTCAACTGTTCGGTCTGTTCGATTTGGTAAAGGGTGATATAGCTCCGCAGTGGTGTCACCAGATTTGCTACAGGATCGCCAATAGCCGCCTGTCAGGGTCATTGACCATTCGATTGCCTCGTTCTGAGGTTCCCATCCTGACAGATAGCAGTTAGCAACGTGGCTGAGTTGACAGCCCATCAACTGATTACCACTGGGTCTTCTCTATCCGACACTCGGCTGGGCGAGGACGAAAAACGGTCATCTGGTATACAAATTACATGGCTTGACATGCGGAGTGTTACCACCTGATCTATCGAGGGAGAGTAACCTTTCTTGCAAACCATCTGGCGCATCTCAGCATTACTGATCTGATGTTCCCATCAGACTCGCACAATTCTCAGAAGGCACTGTTGGTCAAACGCCAACAGTCTTCGAATATCTACAAGTAGTTGCTACGTTTCTGATCCATAAGTTTGGGTAGATCGGACCGCAGTAGCACACATTCTACTTCTAACAGCCAAGCCGACGCCATCCTGGCGCCATAAATGTCGGAGCTTGACAAACGTGGTCATGGCCTTCTCAGTTAGAGAAGCGGTCTGATAGTTCCCCAGTCAGCTAGTGTTTGTGCAGCTGTTTAGATAGACGAATTCATCTACCACATCGATCGATTCATCTCCAAGCATGAGGTCTTAACTTGGTCCCATCCAGTCTTGCAGAAACACCTTGGACTTTGCGGATTTGAGGCGCTTGCCAAACCGCGCAGCGATATTGTCAGTGTACCAAATGACTATTAGCGAAAGCCGAGAGATTATTTTGAACTCCGAGGTGTTGTAGGCATGTAAAGAAGTTACGAAAATGAATGGTGACAGAAGACACTCTTGCCTGACGCCGCTTGGTGTGATGAACTCAGAGATGAGTTTGACGCAGACATCTACAGGCCTACTGGAGGAGGCATATGGAACCTTTATTAGACATAAGAATTTATGGGAAATACTATCCATAGCCGGATACTGCCACAGTTTGTAATGGCCAACGGAGTCAAAAGCAGCGCTTTTAGATAAAGAAAAACAACCACTGTTTGGTGCAAACTTCAGCTGATTAGGCTGCCACTGTACAAATACTCGGTTTGCCAATAAATACTGAATGACAAGGATGGCTGTTTTCTCTTTCAGTTTTCGTAGTTTATTCGTACTTGTTGGAAAGGACCTATGGAAACTTCTGTAATATCGCATTTCAATCAACACACCTCTAGCGAGGTGTTTCCTGAAAGGAGTACACATTTAAGACAGTGGGAAACCTACGTTTATGACTAGGTAAGCTATAATTGCGTAACTACCTGGGTTGCATCAAAGTGAAATGGTCGTTCAGCCAGTATCAGATTTAACAAATACTGTTCGCGGATTTCACCGCTTTGTCACGCTTCCATCTCCGGTGACGATTTTGCTTCTACTGTTGCCAAAGGCGGACTAAACAACTTTGTATGCACCCATCAGTCGTCACTTTGAAAGCCTGCTACGCTTATGTTTGGACTGGCGTACTAGATGCCACACTTTGGCCACTGTGAAGGCGACGGTTTACTTTAGTTAGTTAGTTGGTTTAGTTGTTACTAGCTGCCTATTCACGTAAGCTTCTCCTTCTTTCTATCCAGACTGCCAATTAAGGTAGCTGGTCGCATAGCATATTGGAAGGTAGTAGCCACCGAACAATCGATATATCTTCGAAACCATTTGATAACATGCTTCCACGACCGTTTAATTACCAGTGCGGTGAGTCACAAGTTTCCCGTGAAAATGCCCTGGTCAGATAACCGGCAACAGGTTATGTACGCGAGTGTTTCAGGTCTTCGCACGTTTAGATCGTTGCGCTCATTTGTGTATCTGTGGATTTGTTGACTTGGGCCGAATACGAATAAGCCCGAACAGGCCAGCAGACAAGGTAAACAGTGAACGGAGATAAACGCCTACAACTAAGAGGAGGGTGGAGTTGCATCACTATGTTACTGTGATACGTAGCCAAACACGGTTGTAACACTACTATCGAGGGGTACAGAACCAGAAATACGGGATCTCCGTGGACGAATGTTTTCACTTTGGTCAGTGCTTCATCCCTCACCGAGCAAATTCCAATTTCGCTAGTTCCTGAAAAGTGAACTCCAATCTGAAGATTCCTCTTGAGTGCTCCAACCCACTGTTAACACTTACCCCCGAAACACACACTTATTAGATATGGTGACTGCTGTGCCGGTAGGCTAAGTGGGTTTTCAATGCCCACTTGTCTTCTGAAAAGACCATCTCAAGAGGCCGATTGTAAGGTGTTCCCTTCAGGGGGACTATGTTGGTGAAAAACGCTTTGTAGGATCGACGAGAAGTTATCCCCTTTGGGAACTGGCGTCTTCTGAGAGTCATCACTCTTACGTAACACATCTGCACTAAACTTGTAGGTACGTTTTCTAGGATGCAGTCAATGTTACGGTGGTTACCACCATCCAAGACTATAGTTCAGTTTGGCTACTGGTATAAACGGCAAAAATCCTTTGAATGGATAGACTTCGGAAAAAGAAAATGCACACTGTTGAATGGAAGGCTGCCCCTATCTTGACAGTGTGGGAAAAGCAAGACCTCAGGCGCGTCGGTCAGTTTCCGTCAACTGCTTTTAGTCAATCTTCACAAAAATAGCTGTCTACAACTGAAGCAATTGTCCGTAGTGCCATATCAACGTAAAAGAAAGTGTTGTAAGTAGTTAAAAATGATTTCTAACCGGTAAGACATTTTGTATTCTAGATGGATGTTTCACTTATACGGACTTACACGCTACTGTTCAATTCGTGAGCCTATAGTAAACGATAGTAGCAGGACCTGTCCACTTGGCTACAAATGTTCACACCCTTGGCACGGTTGGCACTCAGACCCTTAAACCCTTTTGGTGCGACTCAATTGCTTGTAACTTGAACGTGTATGAAGTTGTTCAGTCCGTTTCAGCATTTGACCACAAAATGGGCGTGGTTCGATCAACTGACATCTGTTATGACTAAGGGGTGAAGTGCGATGACGCGCCATGCGAGTTAGCGCTTGAATTACACCAGCATGCTTACTGGTCCGTGCAGTCCTTTCAGTAAGGCGGCGAACCAACCATACAACACAATATACTATATTCATTGCAGGGTTTCAGACCTTGTAATGTTGAATGGCACATCGAATATGTCATGACTAGAACGAAGTGATCCCAACTAATGTATAATTTTCATCTGCCACTTGTGTCAGAAGCGGGACTGATTAGATTACGACATCTATTCGACATAACAAGGTCTGAAACCCTGCAATGAATATGGTATATTGTTAGTTGGCTCGCCGAGTGGTTCGCTTGAGGCCTTCAGTCTGAAATCGCTGATAACGGCGAAGGAGTGACAGCAGGAAGTTAGTGTAAAATAACTGGTGGTCAGTGTACTGGTGGTTCCAACAGGACAACCCACTTAATTTCGGTTCTATCTAAATCCGATCGGAGATTTTCAGGCCTTTCGTCTCCTCCTAGTGGATCGCCTTGATAGGTGAACATTCTACACCATGCTCTCGGATGGACGTCATATCTGTTGCTTTAGTTGTTATTGAAATGTTCGACTTCTTTGTCAAATAGGACATTAGTTGTGTGTTCCGTTTTTTGAACCGGTCGCTACCTCAGGATTCCCCATATTTTCGTCACCGTGCTTGATATCCAACATCTGCATCAACATCTTACTACTGCTAAACGGCTAGAGTAGTTTCATTTGTATGCAATTCATTGTTTTCTTCAGTGTACTCAACGCGGAAGCAACACCAGATAGAAGCAATTGAGTGAACTCTGCGACGGAGGTGTTTTCTGAGATTTTGGCTGTGGCTTCCCAATGATTTATTTTTCGGTAAGTGTATCCAACGTTCTCAGTGGGATTTGCAACTTCATTCAGATGGAACTGCTTGAAATTTTCCTGTTTTATAGTACTGTCCCCTAAACCTCATTATGCAGGAATAACACAATTATAATACTTCTATTTTCAGGAACTTGCCTTTGATTCCAGTGGATAACAGAACATCCATTGAAGATTTGTCGTATACATTTTGCCGAGTTATTCGTCCGCTTATTTTTATAATAGATCTTAAAAACGGGTGCCGTTGTTGTTTGTATTATATTGAATGTTTTGACTGCATTAGACGAAGTATATAAAAACATTACGTGTTTTGTTCTATGTCATGTGAAAGAGCTTCATGCTCACTATGAGGTTTCGGAGGTTGTGAGGGCAAGCATTCAGCAGCCCACTCGAAGCACATTTCATCGCTGACTTTCACTGCAGGCTTATAAGGACTATAATATACCGCACAATTCTTTAGATACATGTAGCCAAAAACACTCTTGGCTCAAAAACAAAATGGAACGAATTATTCCGATGTGGTCATCGGATCACTGGTTGGTAACAAGGAAGGCAAAAGATAAAGAAAATTGGCACCAAGTTGTCCGAAAACCCTAAAACAAGCCTTGCAAGGTGACACTGGTTTCTTCGCCGTGCCCGAATCGGTGCTGCCGTTTTGAACGGAAGCTGAGAAGCTGGATCAGTACCGTCAGGTTAGATATGGAAGGGTTCGGTCTCAACCTAATGTACTGTGTCTGCAGATGGAATCGGAACTGGATCTCAGTCTGCGCGGACCTAGCCTGTAAGCGTTTTTCGTGGGCAGGAAGAGTGAAGGTGTTTGTGAAGCAGAATCACCTTTTCACAGCGGACGGCCGCCAAAAAGTAAAGTAAGGACGTGACGCCCGCCACTGCCTTGTACGGAGACCATGGATACAAATATCATTTGCTGTTATACGATATGTGAACGAAAAGCGCTTTAAACCCACCTCCTCCAACTTTAAGGTTGTTTACCCTCTGATACTGTCTGATAAACTGTACTATGCCGTCCAATAAGAGTAGAGCAAAACGACTGGATCATTTGCCGAATGAGGTCATCTCACTGGAGTGTACTTTGCAGCCAGCTGTGCCTACTAGCCCTTGTTTAGACCGCAATGCACAGTGCGGTGACGTCATCACTCTCATCACCTAAAGAAATATTAGGGTTGACACTGCGGTACGACAGGATAGTGGTAGTCACCCGTAATATTGCCGAAAGTAGCAAGTTCGGAGTGCCATCTAAGGGTCGAATGCATGTTTTCAGTTTCTAATTCAGAAAATTACGGGACAGAGCGGCGATAATCTCACTCCTCCGAGCATTTCAAAAATGCAGTAAGCAACTATCTAAACCACGTGACCAGTTTAAATCTCCGGTAGCCCAATCGATGCGCAAATCCCGGTTCCGTCACATAGGCGCCTTACATTCTCATGTCTAGTGCCAAGGAAGCCAACGACGAAGACCCCACTAGCGAGGCACTAAGTACACAAAGCACAGATTCGAAACCTCCAAAACGACCCACTAAGTGTGAACTAAAATCGGAAAGTGCAAAGCGTATATTTGGCTTTGGTCCGGATACCAACTGGCTTTGCTGGACAAATAGTTGGATCGGACTCAGTTATTTCATAGCCGGGTTAATCTTATTCTTGATCCATGCGATAACATATTCATGGTCAGCTAGTACACTGCAACTTCATTGTGCACAGGGGCGTTGTTGGTCATTTGTGACCGAGAAGAACCCATATTCACATTCGTACAACTTACTGAAGTATACGAATTACTTGTATGACGATCCACATATTGGACTGGGTTTCGGATTATTCCTCCTAATTTTCGGAGTTATTTCGGGGTTTCGATTCAGTCGCCTGTTGGTAAATTTTGGCTTCATCTGCAATGTCACCTTAACAATCACATGTACTGTTTTACTCCCACTGACCATCCTCGAACTGCGACTAGCCTATGAAGGTCACGCTCAGGTTAAACTCAAAGCTCCGTGTCACTGGAACCGCATCCGTGCAGTCAATGATCTCGTGATGCTTGTGACTATGCTTTTGCTGAGTGTCTTTCAGCTAGTCATCAATTACCCTTACGTGCAATACCGTTCAATCAACCGTTTGGGACCACTGCTGTACTATATTAAGACCAGTCAGAGGCTGTCCAACGTGAGACTGAAGAACAATACAACATTCAACGAGTTTACTGTATAAATGGGACCACTAAAGAATGCAGTTAATCAGGAGTTGGCACTGTGCAGAAAATTCCCGAAAGATTACCCTCCACTCCACAACAAAGTGTTTCATGAATAAACCTCAGTAAATCTGCTGACTTTCATGTCCCTTGAGAAGTGAAAAATAGAGTTTATGAAAGACACCCGATCTAATTGCGAAGAACTGACGGTAGGCCGCAGTGAATTCTTGGCGAGTTCGATATTTCTTGCCACGTCGAAAGTCCGAGGATCATGATCAGTTGTTCCATCCATGGTGAGAATCCTCACTTGCTCGTCACAACTCTTTTGAGACTCAAACTAGCGACCTGGTCAATAAGTAGCTGAAAAACATACCGTTCGGTCTCGAATGGATGAGTAGCAGTCTTATTCATCCGCACCTAGTCAGGATACCGTGTTCCAGGTGATATGGGTACGGATGTAGGTGGCGGCCCGTTTGTGCACAATCCTGCTGCCAGCAAAGTTTAGTGGGCAACAGAAGCGGTGACCAAGTTTGGTACGCAATACCCATTATATCTGAAACTTTCTTGCCGGGGACATTTGTCATTGAACTTGCGAATCCAATTTTTGGTTGGACTCTTCGTTACCCATGCATTATTACTACCCCCGTACTGTGCTACTCGCACGTCCGTACTCAGTTTGCTGAAGAACCTTAAACTGCCATACTTTCCTACGTCCAATCGGTTCGTGCCTATCCAAGGTTCGCCTAATCACAAAAAGCTTGATGTAAGCTGCGCACAAAAAATATACCAGGGGGGGGGGAATTAGGCCTTTTGGTCAAGACCCTTCACAACTGACCCAGATGCCGTAAAACCAACTTGGAACTGTGCTCACAGGGACATCTGTAGATTCAACTTATTGAACTGATGTAATGCCGTCGTCAAATCTTGTATGATCACTTATCACTGGAATGAGAGTGAATTTATAGAGCAACCTGTCTGTTATCGGTAAACGTTTTTACGGTGCTGACAAAAACGAGGATCATTTGTTCTGGAAGTATAAGCGGTCGCTACTGCGACACAACTTCTACGTCCCGGATGAGTTCGATCACTAGATTTGCTTACTGTGCCACTCGATGATGGTCTCTTTCGTTCTGGTTCGGGCGCCATCTCTAATGAAAAAATATCTTTCGAGAAATTTTCATGAGTTGAATGTTCGGCGTTGAGTTCTGTTTAGTTGAGTTTGAGTTCTGTTTTAACCAGCTGACGCGTGAACTTAACGGTGTCCACCGATGATATATTGAATAGGTTTGCGATACTTAATGAAATAATCCACTAAGTTGTATCTGCATGCGAAAAACCTGCAATATGGCATGAAAATACGACAAGTTTTTTTCTTGGTGGCTACGCTACAATTTATCAGTTAAGATCCCTGACTTACCGGGCATCACTCAGCGGTTTGTTGCGTCTTCGTCATACCACGGTTCAGCATCTTAACTACCAGTTGTTTTAGCGGCATTATTGGGTGTCATACTTGGCTCTTGGTTATACCGTGACTACCGTACTAATGAAGGTAACAGGAATACCTGGACTATTTTGTCTTGTAAACCATACTACAGTCAATTAACTTGATCTCCCTTGGTGTGTCGCAAGTGATGGCGGCTTCTGGGTCAGTGGCATTGTGTCCCTTCATAATCTACTGCAGCCTAACACACATTTTTTTCTATCTCACCTAGACCTACTAGGCGTGATAACAACGTCCTAATCGGCTTCAACGCATAAGCTAATAACATATTGTCTAGTTGTCATTTACTCACACAGCTGATCAGCCGCTCTTGGCCGAACGGTTTAGCATTCAACTACTAGAAGGGAGGTCGTGAGTTCGAATCACCCTGGTGTTTCATGAGAGGTGCACTGGTGATGATTTCCGATAAGGATGAATCAGCCGTACAGCTTCTCGGCCTTTCGGCACAGACTGAATTTCCTTACGGGATGAAGTACTCATAGGAAAACTAGACCATTAATATGGTACTATTTCACAATACACGTCACTCAGCGATTTACGAACATTTCAGAATCGTTTACTTGCTGTTTGTTAGGGTTGATCCATTGCTAGCTTTCTAACTTTGTTAGTTACGCCTGTAAGTACTGCCAGTTTAGAGTGATTTCATTTGGAACTGGTAACCAGTCAGCAAATTCCGCTCTTTCCTAGGATGAAGGTTCTCTAGTAAGCAGTTTGGCGATTGCCAAGTTAATTCTTCCGAGGAGTGATTTTCTCTTGGTTCGTTGGCTTCAGCATATGCGGTAGATATGTCACAGTTGAGCCGTGTTATTTGCACGGACCACTTTTAGGGGAAAATACATTTGAGAACTAATAATTACTGGGAGCTGTCACTGAGATTCAGGGAGTCGTGTTAGACTCCGCTAAACGAATAAATGAGGCGTGCATTCTGCAGTTAGCAGACAGCCGACAGAATTCGCCACAACCAGTGAAGGTGGATAGACCCTTCATTGCGAAGTCATTTATTAGCAAACATGAACTGGATGGCTACAAGTCATTAGACACGAAAGTAAATATCTCATATGCGCACGGTTTTTAGAAACTGAACATTCTCACGCATCCTCTTGAGCTTTCCTGGATATTCACTGACTATGACACAATAGTAAACGAACACTACAAAGGGATTCCACAATTTCTGTAATAAACTTCACCTTCCATCAGATGCTGGGATGGAGCTTGGACACCAGACCATAGACTACTCGCATGCTCCATCAATGGTATACATTGTTACACCAGTAGTGTAGACCAGACGGTTGCTCAAGTGACCAACTGACGTGCCGACAAAATGAACTTATTCTACTTGTAGCACATGAGGGCCAATATCCGACAGTGCTGGAAACTGGACCGAATTGTAGGAATTGGCTCAACCAAGAACTATACCATTCTACATCAGTCCGTATATGCGGCCTCCAGTGACTTAGTTCACATGTCGAGACAGTCAGATCATTCCAAGTATGCACATCCGGATGCCTAATCAATTCAAACATCTTGACAGTTACCACAATAGATCCAGAAGAGTGGAGTTTTATGCAGCTGACTTGTTGATCAGTCAAAAGCCAGTTCCTGTGGATTAAATTACTTTGCATTCACGGGATATTCATCGCACACCCGCTTTGATTAACATAAAGCACTTTAGAAGCAACGCCTGTGCGTCAGCGTTTGTTTTCCACGGAACACCTTGACGCAATTTTCATGGTGGAGGCAGTGACAAGCTGTCTGATGTCAACAACTGTCGATCGTGACTTCATCAATGTTCATCGAAGGTCAAAGGGGTAGGAACGAGTGACTTCATGACTGAGATTATCATATTCATGGGTTTGTGCCACCGATGTGCAACCAAGTTACAGGATAGACATTTAGGACAAGAAATGAAATCTAAACGGACACGAATCGATCACAGCTCGTTCGATGTAGGCGGAGATGTCTAAAACGGAAACATCATATTGCCACCGGAGTTCATTTTGGAAGAGTTTATCTTCAGAAACTTACAGACATCTAGCGTGTACCGCTCCACGTGACAGTGTACAGCCTCGCAATTAACAGGCTTCAACTAATACAGGCATCACCGTTTACGACTGAGAGATATTTTTTCAATCCGAGGATAGAAATATGTTCACCAGAGGCACAGTCCCGAGTATTCGACCAACATTGACCATACCACTGAATTCAGTGTAGAATACTGAATACATCTAACCGAGCAGCGATAATATCACTTGACCGGAGACGAAGCAGTCCGAAGCTGTCTGCCAAGTTCGGTGGATGGATCATCATCCACTTGATCAACCATCAATACTGAATGACGCAGGTCACCTCCTGAGGCGATTTATAAGGCGATCTCTCTCCGCCTCACGTTACAGTTGGAACGATATTCGAGCCATCGAAGTTTGTCTCAGTTTTGGAAATCTTCCCAACTGAAACATTAGGCGACCTCCATGCAGCAAATTCACCTGGTGACCAGTTTCTAGTGGCTGCAGCAACATGCGTGCATTTTGTTATCCAAGTCAGATACAAGGTTGATGAGAGTTTGGGAAGCTCCAAGAAGGGCGAATTTGGCACTGGACTGTTCGGTGCTTTCGATGGCCTTATCCCGAGGTGGCAGGTTTGCGTATCTGTCACCTAGCCTCAAGATGTGCGCAAATCAACAAAGGTATTCGTTTCAGAATTGTCTGGTAAACATTTCATGGGTTAATGGCTCGGCGAAATCTCGCTTTTAATATAACAGCTTCTTCAGGTCAAGTGAGTAGGTTACTAGGTTGGTCAGAGAAATAGTCAGCAGACTCCTCTCCGACTAGCACCCTAAATCGGTTAGTGTGGGTGCCTAAAGTCCTACGACCAATGATTAGGGGGGGGGACTGCGATTCAACACCACTTTGATCGAGTTTCAGTCATGGGTCTTCCGAGTCAGGAGCCTTAACCGGTGATTCCTCTTGGGCGTCACTGTTAAACTATGTTGGTCCGTGTGGAATAGAAAGCACAGAACTGGCGAACTGACACATGGCACTGTGCGGTTATTAGTGAGTAGGAACCATCAGTAAAAGTGGCTTAGCTATGAACTGAATAAACCAAACCAGCTAAAATCCCACGTGATCTCATCCGTCTAACAAAACTGTTGTAGTACTTACGAATTTACATAGACCAACAAAACAATAGCCCTCGACAGGGATTATCAGTCTGATCGCCCTACATTCGGACTAAACGGCAATAACTTTCAACCGACATTCAACGCTGACCTAGTGTGTTATTCGCAAGGGATCTTGCTGATTGGTTATCCGCTACCTTAAAACTCGTCTAACCTGGTAACCCACTCAGTTGGCCGGACGAAGTTTTTCTGCCAAAGACGTAGTGTTGCTCAGCTATAAACCCACCAGACCATTATGAAGATAACTTTTCAATCGATATCAAAGCTTTTTTTTCCCGAGTAATGGTACTTACTGTGTTTCCACTTTCACTGGTTGCGTAGTAAAGCTGACGTGCCGAATGTCCAGCTCGACGGCTTTAGGATCCTATTCCTCATGAGCTTATTCTTGCAAATAACTTGAGCGACCTTTTGAGGTGTTCTCTTTAGTTGTCTCTTGCAATGAGATTTACCAGAAAATGATACTTGACCACTCTCATGCATTTGAACTCCCTGACACAAATCATCGAAAGGCTAGGATAGGAAAACACTCATTTGTACACGGGTTTGGTTTTGACAGCAGACTCAACTGGATCCAGGTGCATCCCCCATTTATAATGGTCAGCTTCAATGGATTGTGCTGCGCCGGGTAGCCTCATGTTTCAGTCGGTACGAAGTTCGAGATATCGCAATACATTGTCTAACCGTGACACGCTTCTCATAGGGTTGCAGACCAACACAAACGGGTGCTTCAACTGGATTCAGTTGTCAAAGCCAACTTCATTCGCAAATGACAGTATTTGTCGAAATCCGCCCAATTTGGGTTCAAGCAGAACACAAGGTTGAGGGAAACTCGGAGACTGCGCCTATATGGTGAGCCCGAAATGGAAGAGCGAAACGGGTTGTGGGCTGTCGGAGAGTTTTCAGCAACCTAATGAGTAGTGTGCTACGTTCAGACTCATTTATATTTAGCTTACGCAAAAGTCAAGGCGGTGGCTAGTGTGTAAAAACTGATGACAAAAGCGACAACGACAGTTGGTCCACCCAAATGATGATGCCCAAGACAAAACAAAACAAGCAGTGAGCTGATCGTTGGCTTGTTCACTGAGCTGGGCAATTTGATTGCAAACGTTTCATCACCAATTGAGGTGACATCACCATCGCTACGCACCACTACGCCCCCCAATAACGCACTGATGATGTCACCTCGATTGGTGGTGAAACGTCTGCAATCAAACTGCCCAGCTCAGCGAACAAGCCAACGATCATCTACGCTACCTGAGCTACCAACATTTTCATCTATAGAAAAGCAGTGAGTTCTTTTTTACGAGTAAAGATATTTTGCATTTCTATCTGGTATCCTGAAATTTAAAGAAATTAATCTACCTATGATCCGACAAGCGTGCTATGCGTATGTTGCAAATTGAATCTCTCTCTTCGCAGCAGCTAGGCCAGCGTATATTTTGATCGAACCATACTTCCATGGACGGACACCATGAGTTGTTTGAGATCCCATAAGTTTGACATAGGATTTGATTGTAGTGCTCTAAGCAGTGTAGGGAATATGACAAAGAGCCAGCTTACTTTCCGGTTTTCAAAGAACGTGTCTGAAGCACCGTGGTCTACACTGTTTTAGTTACACCGTCGCATAGGTCTGACACTTATCAGATCTTCCGTGAAAATTTAGTTTGTTGAATAGTCTCGGCTTTTGCCACTGGCCGGGTTATCTGAAGATGTCGACAATAGCTAGAACCAAGACTTATACGGTCTTGAGTGCTCAATATCCACCCCCCCTCCAAAAAAGGGAGAGATTTTAGCTTACAGATGTTAAAGCAACGTGCGGATCCGTAGCGTTAGTGGCACATTATTTCCTACTTGCCGCACGTGTGTATTTTTTCGCAAGTCACTTCCCCGAAAAAGAGAACCATCCAGGAGAAAATTTATTGTATATATGGCGCCAGAAATATGGTGGTTGCCGAGCTATTTAGTGGCGCCGTTGGGTATCGGATATAGCTGCACTACGTGCTTTATTTACGAAAAACTGTGTGCGTCCGTCACTGGGATCTATTTCTGTTGTTAAAGTTCAATGCAATGTGCGCCCAGTGACACGTGGTCAAGAAAATTTCCAAGTAGAGCAACTTGCCTGGAGTTACTGAGGCTCTGTGCTTCAAGTGGTGTCAAATGACGGTACCATTCTTGTGGCGGATGAGTATGCATCCAAAAGTACACGAATCTTCAACAGAATCTTCACCCACTTGCTGGGAGGGAATGGAACTGAAATAGATATGAACCGCCTATTTCCCTCCGCATTATAGTGGAAAACTATCAAATTACACCCGGTTCTGACCCTATTACAAAGCACTTGGTGAGCTGTCGCCTCAAAAATGGCAACCATTTGTTGTCCAGACAACAGGAATCATCATCCCTCCTCTAGTTTTTTGGGAGAAAGTCACGAGAAAGTCACGTCAAATTCAAAAACGCTCCCAAATAGGAGACAGGCTATAAACTAGTGAGCATGAGTTCGGAGTCTAACTATGTGAAATAGGAGTACTGAAAGAATGAGTTTCATGCAATATTTCCCATAAAGTGTGAAATTCATTTTGTCGTTGCTATCAGTGGCGACTTCGTAAGTGTATGTTTATACCCAAATGACTTCGAGTTCTACGCGGCATGCCACAACTAGCACAGCACAAGTAGCTTTAAGCCAGTATGTTCTCGATTCCATAAACTTCTGCTTTATAAGAAACTTGAATATTCAGATCCGGTCTGATCACCGTATGAGCGTAATCCCTCGCAGACATTGTAAATGAGGACAACCAAGTGTTCAGCAATAATGTCGGCACACTGTCCATGTCCCACTGCCTTACGAAAGTGTAGACAATGCGATAGTACAGCAAACCGGCGTTTTCGTGCCCACTCGCTCAAAACACGCTATTGTATTCCTACAAACGAGAAGTCTACCTTCAGTATTCGCGGGCTCAACTCCTTGTCGACCGTTTCGTCGGTGGCCAGAGTACCGGCGAGGTAGCAGAAAACTGAACAACAGACTATCCCGCCAACATCCACCCCTATGGCAAATTTCAGTGATCTGTACGAATAGCAACATATGAATCTTTGAGTCTTGTAGCATTCGTCTGCTTGAAAAGCATCTCGAAGTGGTTAGGTGATCATCAGGAAGGTAGTAAATAGCAACCACTTCTGAATTTCGAAAATCCTCCGTGTTTGTTGCAGTCAGGTAGAAGGTAAATAACGGCGCCGACCTAATGTAGTCTTGTTTCACCCCTGCGTCAATGTTGAGATCCACTGACATAGTCCCACATGTCCCAACATTAGCTTTCATCTCAGGTTGAAAGGAGTCGACAAGAATGACGGGTGTATTTGGGAAGCCCACCTTTCAAGTCCTTTCTTTTCACCAAATCAAAAGCTTTTCCGAAATTAACGAATTGGAGTTATAGCAAATGGTTATGCAGGTGGAATTTTTATTGCAAATGTCTCTGAGAAGATTGGAGCAATGTGGCTCCATCTCCACTGGAACTTGGACTGTTCTTCTGAAAAGACTATAAAAAAGTGAATAAGGATTTTGTAGTGTGGTATTGTGGAGCATCCTCAGCCTTTTATACTGAAGGGAGAATGTGTTGAATTGTATACTGTCGTCCTTGTCCACTAGAATTAGATGATTCTATGGAAAATCAGTTATTACCATCGACCTATCCGTTTCCCATTTGTGAACTCCCTTCATCATTGGCAAACCGCTTGTGTTGCTCCTTTCCGTACATTCTGACGTTTGATGCGCTTGATCCGAGTGGAGACTGGGCATCATGGCAAACTGCGCCTTCTACACAGCTAAGATCTCTTCATTTTGTGGACACTTTTTCGGTCCGGATGTCCTACAGAACCTCAAACATAGCGTTTCGGATCTGTGGGATACTTCTAGTGCTCCAAGGAAATATTTATGTCGATCTTTGTATGACTGAAGACCGAGTCTCATTCACGACTGACGCTCTAGCTCACGCAAGCGTTCAGTGAGATTGTTTCTTGCAGTTCAGAATTCATTTTAAGTGGTTCAGTTTGACGGGTTCCGCAGTACTCTACTTAAAGCCGCATTCTAATCAGTCTTGGGCGAAATCTTGGTTACATTGTTTCAAACCCATTACTTTGCACTGATTTCTCCATTCCAATAATCTCCAGTGCAGCCTCGTGTATACATATTTTTATTACGGCCCATTGTTCGTCTGCCGAACCCGTAGAGTTGGCTTTGACAGCCTCTCGGGTAGCGCCACCCGAAATTTCATCAAACTTGCCGAATTTTCCGAACTTTTGACATCCCGCCTCACATTTTGTCCTTTCGTTCCGTGATGCATTAATTTTCTCAAGTATTTCTCACTCGTGCTGAAGAATTGTCAGTATTGCATTCAGCACCGTGCATCACTCTGGTAACGAACATTTTTTTGAGGTCTATTCATTGGAGGATTACATAGTTAAGAAGACACCAGCGTCCACTTCTCGGTTGGGTTCATGTGGCGGCTGAGTTTCTTCCGGCGTTAAGCCACGTGGGATAAAACCCATTGCTGAGTGCTGTTCTTTAACCTGATTCCAAATGATCCCAGTATCTCCAAGCTCCTGAATCTTGCTTAGCTCGACAACCCAAATCCCCATTGAAAAAAGTTGGTGGCTGCCAATTGCCGAATGAAGTATGTTGGACATCCACGTGTAAATATCTTTTCTTTCCTCATCAGAATGACGTATTTTGGGCACATGGGCGCTCATACACGCTCAAACTCTCCTGCAAGTTGAATTCGCAGTGTGGTCATTCCTGGATCGATGGAATTTGATCCACTGCAGGTGTTTGCGGGGTTTGCATAATTCATATTCAGGTCCCTCTTATTTGAACAGTTCTCCTCCTGTCCTGATGCAATTATTTTGGTGAGTGGCCCCGAGATAGCCCAGCGGTTAAAGCGCAAATTCACTGACCAGAAGTTCCTTGGTTCGAACCCAAACTCAGCATCTCGACTGCTTCTGCTTAGGCTTTGGCTACCTGGCAGTATCTCAGCCCTCGTGTTCCCTTAGCGTGGCTTGGCAGCTAGGCACCAAAAGGGTGTTACAGTTGGGCAATTTTTTAAGATTCTGGTGAGTCCACACCGAAGAGAGGAAGCACTGAGCTCAAGTTTCCATTTTATTAGAGCTCATCCGCAGTGCATATTCTTGGCCATGTCCGAGTTTGACTTCCGGACATTTGACATGCGAGGCGAGCGTGTTGCCACTACTCCACCAGCGCACGGTAGACGCACCTGAATTATCACGTCTGAACAGGTGAAAGTGTTCATGCCCGACTCGTCAAACGACTACCCAGTAACTGTTCTGGTTATGTGGTCAGACTGACTCCCCTGTCAGGACTTCCCAGTCAAGTAGCTCGAAGAATTGCTTGAAACCTGTGGGGTAATTTTTCGATTAGTTGTACGTGTTTGGGGGGATTTGTTGGATTCACATTCATCAACAGACCTTTCCGAAAAGTCTCTTGTTACCGCAAATCTAATTTTATGTTCGCGTCTACTGTATTCTGAGACTCCTGCATCAAACGGTAATTCCTATGTAGTCACTCTGGTCTCACTCAGTGTTGACACCACTTGGAACAAGGGACTTCTATTTAGGCTAATTACTATTCTCCTTAATCAATATGGTCATGCAGCTCCAGGTTTCCAGCTTACATTGTCGAGTGATACTCCATCCTAAACAAGATGCCTTCATGTATGACAGGAGCTTTGAAGATTTGTTCGTTTCGGGAGATCCGGTTGCGGATGTAAATTGGCTTGAAGCAATCCACATCCAGCTTTCAGCATTCAGATCCAACCAGGGTTTTCTCGCAGTGACCTGTTAGAAGCTAGTGATCAGAGTTTGACTTAATTGGTCGATTTTCAGCGTGGCAATTGTCCGGAAGGCTAGATTGGTCTGGAACTTCGTTCCGCAAGATGCAGCCACTTCAGAAATTTTAAAGTAAAGTAACTAGAAGAAGAGCGACGAGTCTCCGTGCTGCAAGTAACTTCACTGCCGCACAATCTAAGGTGGCTGCAAAGGGGAAGACACGCAGGCCGTTTCAAAAAAGAATAATAATGCATATGCATCCTCCTTCATTGGTGAGAAGAACAGGAAAATTATTAAGACGTTCCAACAAACATCGGATTCATCGGTTCGAGAGAAGTTTCACAACGCAAAGACCGAAATTTTGAACAGCCCAAACGAAATTGGTGGTGGGTTCAAAAGAACCTTTAAAAAAAACGAAAGGAATACCTGAAAGGGAACCGCAGTATTTCTATTATATTCAGGACGCCCAACCTGGCTGACGGTTTATTGAGCCTAAAGATATATTGGCTGGTTTCTCAGGATTATTATCACGGAATAGGGTATCCCGGAAGAAAAGTATGAATTTTGTCAGTGCGACTCATCTTAACTTTGCAGTGCAATTAAAGTGCCGGGCTACTGACCACTTTCGTGAACTTCATAAAAGCCTTTTACTCAGTAAGCAGGGACGCGCTGCGAATCGTTCTCCAAAATCACGGATATTCATAAAAGACGGTATACGTTGCCAAATCCGTTCACTCCTATATGAAAAGTGAGTACATATGTGAAACTACCTCTACCGAGTCCAAACTTGACCCTGGGGTGGGGTAAGGTTGGATTGTGCCTCCCACTTTGTTCTTTCTGTGCAGAAGCCTTTCATGATTCCGATCCAGCCCCGTCAAGATAGCCATCTTTTCACACTGGGTAGGCTTCACGACCCAAAAGAAGCTGCGCGAGTCAAAGATCCGCATGCTGTTTTCTGTATACGAATGGGCTCCATTTACCTACTGGAAGGTTGAGTCGCAGATAATAACAGTAGCATTCACCTCAACAGCGCCTTGTCTCGATCTACGTAAAATACTTCCAAAACACCTATCTTTTATCAACCTGTCCAGGGCTTAATAAAGTAGACAGCCTACTTCAAATTAGGAGATTCGTTCTATCTCAGCAGCACCCTGTCTACAGACTGGAGAGCTGATACGGAACTGCACGCTCCAGTTGCATTCGATCATCTAAATAAGAGCGTTTCGCATAACCACAACCTGCTTGTGGACGCCAAGGCCCCAACATGCTCAGTTGTCTTACAAGCGAGGTACCGTGATGTACAACTAGCTGTTCTAGGTAAGCCACATGACAGCATTCCGAAACAGCGGTTTAGCTGTCGATTGAAGAGTAGAACTCGAAGTCGATGACGGCCGAAGCTCCACTATTGTGTGGGCTTGCAAGACTGCATTCCTTGTTCCTGTGGGAAAATGTGTCATTTGAGGGAGTGGTCTGTCACCTGTACAAGCTTGATAAGAGTTGAGGCACAAAGTACCCCAAAGCACTAACGCGGATGTGTTATTTGACACGGCCATCCAATGTGGAGTGCAACCACGGACACAGACCGATGTGGTCGCCATGTGTGAGTTGAATCAAGCTCGCTAAATACCAGTGTACTCACTCTGAACCTCCACGGAAGCAACAATGAATCTGCCCGATTTCTAATCAACACCTACAGCACAGAATATCACACTTCGAGAAAACAGTACCAGTGACCATCTGACTACTGACTCAACGCCTGGCTATCTGTTCTTAGTGAAATAACCCTGTAGTGTGCATTCCATGGAAAACCTAGTTACGCTATTTGTCTGGAAGAAGTGCGGTATCCGGCAGAAGCTTTGGTGAACAGAAGATTATAAACCAGTCTTAGTATAAACGAATTAATCCTGATGCTGATTGCTATGCCATCATGCTTGGGCCGACTGGCTTTTCTCAACAGGAATTTGCGCGTTTTTTGGTAGATCTTATTTTCTCTGGTTTATATCGATTTTGGTGGCTTGTACGTAGCATCACATTCGGTTCCACACTAAACGGTCGTGATCTACCCGCTGCATGCAAGCATCCAAAGGAGGTCGTAACTGCCGACCAGCGGATGCGTTTGGGATGCCAGCCAATTGTAACCGACTGCCTAAGTAGCCAGATGTCTTGGAATTTAGCCCTCTCGGACGGTGCAAAAATGGGTCATCCATGGCTCAGGAAAGTTGGGATAACCCAATCTGTCGAGCAACTGAAAGAGCTGAAGTGGGAGTGTCTGAACAGATGTATGTCTTCGGTATTTGATACCTTGTACTCGATAACGTGGCATTAAAATTCCAAGCCTACAGAAGCCAACAATACCTGACTGAATAGCACGAAAGGGTGCATGCAGAAACCGTAGGGAGATAAGTGCACTGCTCTGAGAAGGTTGTCTTCACAAGCTTATTCTTAGACCTAGAACCGTGTCCTGAAAGAGGTAGTAAACTCCGAAAGGAATTCAGCAGCAAAGGGAAAATAGCTCTCTTCTGTAATGTATGCAGGTAAGCTGGATCGGATGTTCATAAACCAGCGTCTCAAGAATTCACACCAAGGAAGTGAAGGACAAAGTATCCCTCTTAGGTCCATTTCATTCTTTAAAATGTGTTACAACTTGTGACTGGTGGAACCTAACTGGATTCAAAAAATCTTTTGAATTCGGCCTGAAGGCAACCGTTCTTCACACACACACACACACGTGCACATCAGTGCAAAAGGGTGAGCTAGCAAAATGTGTTCAACGCTGTAATCTTAGTCATTCGTTTTTTCACCCAGGTTGCCTTGGATAAACACAAGTGTTTATCATGAAGACATTTTCCATGACGCTCTCCAGAGCGAGTGAACCAGCCATACTGGAGGAGGGGTTAAAAGTCGTCTCTTTTTGAAGGAACACCACCCATAGGGCTATGGAAATCTCTTCGACAGTCCACCCACGGTTTGACCCTCCTTGAAGCACATCAGGTAGGTAGTCCTCGATTTTCCGTCAACTTTGTTACAATTGAACCCAAACTGCACGAAATTACTGAACTACACTCACTTAAATACCAGTTTGGTTTTCACTACAGACGACCGAATCTCAGTTAAATGTCATAAAGAGGTTGATGTGCAAATGTCGTCTCTTTTGTACAGAATGGTTTCTTTCCTTGATAGGAGATTCTAATAAAACTTCATATGCCTCAAAATCCTCTCCAAAATGGAAGTGTTTCCTCTTGGAGGTTCTTGGCCATATGGCGGGACTGTGAACATCGTCAACATCATCAATGGCAGCAAAACCAGATGAGAACACCAATGCTTCACTGCTATACAACCATGTCAATTTATTTCAAAATAGTCTTATAATCGAAGGAAGAACGCCATGGAGCAGGAAGGGGGAACTGATAATAGCCTGCCACAAACCTACAAGGCGTCTAAACCTCCAACACTCAGTCAGACAATTTGGATAGAACTGACAGCACGAACACCACTAACGTAATTTAGCCGCCATATTGTTTAGCGTACCCATCCAAGCACAGGGAGGGTCATATGGACCTCATCCTGGAAGGCGAACAGCAGCCAAATCGCCCAAACCTTTTGTAGTATACTTCATCATCTCTTGCCACGTCAAATTCTGTCCAACCCTAGATTTCGGCCACTTCGAATTAGGCACGAAAAACAGCGTTCGTCTTGGTAGGCGTAGGGCATGGCCCAGCCAAATGAGCTTGCGGTGCTGGATGCTTCAGTTGAATGTAATATCATCTGTCTCAACAAAAAATCACTTCCTATTCACCTGATTGCGAATTCGTTGGTTCCAACCGACTCCAGCTATAGTTCTGAGATATAACTGAAGAAGTTCCAGACTCTCAACCATACAACAATACAGCAGTCTGATACACGCGCCCTTCGACATTCGTTCCTTGGCTTCATCTGATCACACTGCCGTCAGATCTAATGCAACTTCAGGGATACGTATAGTGTTCTACAATCTCTGATGTCTCTCCTCGAATTCTCAAAGACTATGTTCTGTAGCATGACTTTGTACTTTATGGGCACGAAGCACGTCTAAGGACTGGATGGCCTTGGTCAGCTATTCTAGCAACATCCCTTGCACTTTTATAAAAATGAGAACTGGGTCGTCTGCACATTCTGGGTCCACAAGGTACTCTTCCCAAGAGATCTAAACACCGGAATTTCGCCTACCTTGTAGTGTTACCTCATTATGTCATCAATAACGAAGGTAAACAAAAACGGAGGGAGTGGACATCCTTTTTGAACACTACTGCTTGTAGGAAATATTTTGGGGAGCTCCACACACACGTTCACAAGTACGTAAATACAAGCAACGCATGATATTCACGAACTCTTGGGGCATATACTGTCAAACAAGCGTGTTGAAGAGAATAACCGGTCGACAGAATCGAACGCACTCTTGAAGTCAAGGAACACCAAGATGTACGGCACCTACACGCCTACACGCTCTAACACTTGACCGAGTGTGAAGATGAGAGGCTGTACACATTACGCTACGCACAATTTGAAGCACTGTTCTCCTCTGAGCACTCTGAACAAGGCAGTGAGAAATGACAGGCTTGCGAGATGAATTCATTTCGTACACCCTCCAGCACCGCAGAAAGTACAGAAAAGCATAAGATGCATTGTACAGTGCAGCTTACAATATTTATATAAAACAACAAAACAATTCTAGAAGTCAATAAGTCCACGGAGTCACAGAGTTACTCTGAGGTCTTCCTGAGCGCATAGGACAGGCTTAAAATGGCCTCAAGGAAATTCAAACCCTGTGGTCGCCTGTTTCGTCCAAGACCCGGAACAATGAGGTAAGTTCATCCGTGTGACGCATGTTGATTAGGTGCCTAGCGATCGACAATTTAACCGTGGATTCGATCAACGTTATCAGTTTACCTTCAGTTGCTGTGATATATATATATATTAAATGTTGTAACCTGTATTGTATTATGTCTATTATGCTGTTTTACATGGTTTGAGACGGAAGGGAGTGCACGAAATGGATGTGCGCAGAAGTTATTGAGAAATGCACACCATCAGTGTGCATGCCGCACTCAGTTTATTCGGCTGACCAGAATGACATTCTATTGTTCGTAGTTTCCAAAAAAAATTATTGACTGCCACTTGGCGAGACAGCTTAAGCACAGAATCCGGATAGAAAAGTCACAGTTGGAGTTTATCACTGAGAGCGCTTTCTCTTCGGACTTTGACAGTTCACATATCGCACACATTTAAGCGGTGAGGGGCGAAGCGATGAAATCTATCTAGTCTCTCAGTGAAGACAAGGTCTGTAATTAAGACCTAACTCATGTTTAGGGTGCCAGAGAATAGATACCCCAGCCGTCCGCATTCCGCTTCGTTAGAACTTCACAACCTTAATGACCTCAAGCCTTAAGTGGTGGTCCACATGAAGGATTCTTACGTTGCCTTGGTGACGAGGTATGATGGATATAGTGACACCCTTAGCTTATCACCTACCGGATCCACCATACTGTCTGACTTAACAGCCTCACTGCAAAAGACCCACCTCAAAACTGGGTTCTACTGGAATGCTTCTCCGTGTGTGATTGATCAGCCACGCAACTAGTGTCGCTTGGTGAAACTAACGGTTAAGCTGAGAACAGTCCATCCAATATTTCTGACCTTACACAAGGTGTCCCGAAATACGTGGCCTTGTTGATTCTGCACAGCATTCTTTGATGCATTATTTTATTCCGTCGGGACTGGTGAGCATATTCAGTGCGTCTTCTGAGTTTCTTTTTTCAGAGCTGCTCTAAACAACTTCATCGTTGTCATTAAATTTTTGATGCCGGGGAACAGCTTGTCACAGCTGTGCAGGTGTGCAGTGCACACAGAGGGTTGTGTGTGGCTGTAAACGTTGTCACTTGAACAGCTCAACTTCGACTGGCTGCAAAGTTCGTTTGTATGCGCAACCTTGATTATTCTACTCCTGAAGAAATTCACCAGTCAGGATCATAATGCTGCAGGAAAAGACCGCTGACAACGCAATGTTTATCCTGTTCGTTTGCCGGTTTACATGCTGCTCAAACTCTTCGATGTCATTCGTAGAGAATTCGGCAGTGACACAGTAAACAATGCAGATGATGGATAGACAATCTGTATGGGTTGAATACGGTACCACACTGTTCGAATTTCATGCATTGTCGTTGGTCTGAGTTATTTCAGCGGTTCGTGCCCAATAACTCTGACTTATTATTATACACAAAGTTCGTAACGTGCAAGCCTTGAGTTAGCTCATTCTTCGGCCAGCCAATCAATACAGATATGACATTTGTCAATTCTGTAGTAGGCGGTGTTCCCGTCCGGTGTGTTTCACTTCCACGTTAATGGCATCACAGTATGTAGCAGAGGGGTCTACTGGCCAAGTCCCTTAACCTTTCAGAGGAGTAATGGTGGGGACCGCACATAATGCCACAAATGGGAATTGATCGGTGAATTATCTTCCCTCGTTATTCGCCGCCTAAATTGGTAGATTTCGGTCACCTCATATTTTGTACCTCTACGCTTTAACACCTGAAGAAAGTCACTGTTCCGAACACTTTAAGCTCTGAAGCGGCTCATCCGAATTCAGTGAAGTTTCGTGACTATTGATTTAGTGTGTTTTTATACACAAATCGTCTCAAAAAGGTACTAAAAAATTTACGAGAGTTATGATGTGTGTCGCTTGACGCAAAGACTCCCTACATTGCATATTGACGATGGTTTTCAAAGCAAAATATGCTGATTCTGCGTCTCACTGCTGCACATTTACAAAGCCCTTTCTGCAACTCATGTTAAATGCGCCGCCATCTTCAGTATATCTATGGTACCCCACGATAAGCAAAGTTCACCAGAAAATTCGCTAAATTTGCCCAAAATCACCAAGTTCAGTAAACTTTTGGGACGCTGAAAGTGCCTCCGGACTCCTTTAGTATAGCTGGAAGCAAAATGATTGTGTTCTGTACGGTGAACTTTGCGGTAAAGGTGTGAAGGGGATCGGTCGGACGCGGCGGGGCTATTTATCAGACACTGGCAAACACAGCTATTAAAAGGTCTTTCGTATCTAATTCTGGATAATTTGAAAGCAGATGAGCTCCTGAGCGTCATCTGCACACCCGGCACCAGCGATCGAATTATGATCCGATGGGAGGTTCATTCGTCGCATGAATTATACTTTCCCCTGAGCTACTTACACTCTTTTAGTAGTATGTGAAGGCTTAGGAATTTTTAGTTGTCAGCCTGAAAAGTCCACTCGAGGAGCGAGTCAGCATGATGTGGCTCCTGTGATTGAAGGATGAGTGGCGTTATATCCTGTCTAATTATAGTTTATCACACTGCTGAATGGCGATTCCTGGCCGAACGTTTAAGTGTTCAACTACTGACCGAAAGGTCGTGAGTCCGGGACTCCCTGAATTTTTGTGAGACATTCACTGCCGATGATTCCCACTATGGATATAAAAGTTGTGCGGTGCTTCTCGGCTTTTCAGCAAAGATTAGCTTCAATTAAAGGACGAAACCACAAATGAAAATTCCCACTATCTTTGCGCTACTAACAAATAATCGGTAGACTCGCATTGATGGAACGTTCGCTCAGACTGTCCTACAGAAAACTAAAGTGGAGCAATCAAGTGGAAAATGTTTGGGACCGATTGGGTAGTCATCGTTTCAGAGAGGTTTGGTAAACAAACCTTTCTAAAGTGGAGCACCTGATGAATTCATGCAGGAGCTTGTTGCTCACCAGTATCTTTTCTTTCAAGTAGAGTGGACACACATTGTGTATCTTCATGAAAGTAACATCTGAAATCAAAAGACAGGCACTCTGAAACACAGTCGTCCCATAACCTGGAACAAATCAGAGGAAGCAGCCCTTGTCTCAGTACCAACTGCTGCTCGATAAGTCTAGGGTGCTAAGTGCTAAGGTTCACGTAAAGTTGTACTGTTACCTAGGATTAAGGAGTTTCGGGTTGCAGTTAATGGCTGGCCACACTGGAAAGAATGAACTAGTTGAAAGGACTGAGTGGTTGTGGAATAACTGGACAGCGTAAAGACTCGAGAAGAGGAACCATTTGTAGAAATACGGAAGAGACTACCGACCAGCTCCATCGATTACATGTTATACACTCTTGCATTCTGATTCACACTATAGGCATTACAATTCCACCAGGAAGGGTAATTTGCCAGTTTGTTTGTGTGCAGATAAGCACTTATGTGGTGTTAACGAAGGAAACGACTTAATCTCAGCTGAAACTTTGGTTTATGATGTTTTTCAGTTTTCATCGTCCTGGTGAGAAGCACAGCGAGATGTTGCCCCAATTGAGAAAAAACAGCATGTGAACAACATAAAACTAGGAAATGACACCTGGTCAGTTAAAACAGAATCATGTCTACGGAACTGAAATGGCTCTCTCGACAACGCTTCATGCGTCTATATAACGGGAAAATCAAACCTTTTCGTTGCGGAAACTTTTTGAAGACTCAGACACATGGGGTTAGATTATAGCAGCAAAAGTCAGACCATATATATATATATAT
>SJOL01011430.1:22525-49463 GCA_004794785.1 Opisthorchis felineus | reverse complement strand
TAGACAAATTAAGTGAAGTTGGTTGAGGGAACAAGGAAATATCCGCTACATGTTCACTAGCCAATGAGTTATCCAATTCTCAACTTCAAGCTAATTTAATGAGCCCCCCTCTCAAAGTATGCACCGTTGAGCCAGCGGGCGATCCTCAATGAGGGCAAAAAGGGCATTCGGCCTAGAGTAACTTCACTTGCAGGATAAAATCCTCAACAAAGAACTTGGATGTTCACAGGGAATGTTCTACTGTTGATTCGGTGTCACCTGCTTGTGGGCGAAATTCCCATTCCCATTTCGTTGGTCACAGGAGGATTCTGCAAAGCCTAATGAAGCACGGTCAAGTGGGAATCCATGGATAATTTCTATGCAGAATTCAATGGATGCTTTGCATGCATATAGTATAGCTTCTCGGTCTTCCTACTGTGTAACAGTATGAATAATAAGATACGGCAATACTCGCAGGGTCACTCAAAACTCTGGGGAGACCATTACCATTGCCACTTTTGGGGCTAGCCAAGCGGGCCTAGCCCCGAATTTTCGGACGTCTTATTCTGTGCTTGAACTAGCAGACTGAACGAATTTTGAGGTAAACACCGATCTCCGGGTCAAATTGGTCTTGGTGGGATGCTCAAATAAGATTCACTTGGACCTCTGGGTTACTGTGTGTCTTGTCCTATCTATCACACATACACGTCAACGAAGTGAAGTTTGCCAGGCACTGGGTCAGGGGAACATCAAAATCAGATGACCATTAAGCACCTTTCGCATGCAGGGTTCTGATTTTATCATGTGATGCCGGCACCCCCCCCCTCGTTTGGGTAGTTTTCAGTGCTTAATTCCACCCAGTTCTGCCTTCGCTGTAATCTGCTATTTCTGCATACCCTATGGCTGCCAGAGTAAGACACGAGACCGAACTGGACGGGAGTAGTGTGTGTGAACAAGTGTTCAAGCTCGATACTACCTGTGGCTTGAGGGAAAAATCACACGATTTCAAAAAATGCGTGACCGATGACGTCATCTTCTGACTGCTGATGTGTGCCAGTAAGCAAATGACAACATCTGGCCACACCCCTCTCAATGGGAGAAAGTTCATTACAGTAGCACTTTCATTGTGAGATTCGGGAGGCCATAAATTACCGTTAGAGAATAACGAACGGAATGCTTGACGGTTTGAATGACATGAGGACGAGACAGATTACTGTGTGCAGTGGATTCTGGTTGTTCGGGCTGTAAGCAGACCAGATGCGTTTTGGTTGACAGGTCGCTTCGTGAGTGGAACAAATCCAGGTTGATTGTACTGTATGTTTATGCGAGAGTTCAGTGTGGATACTTGTTTGTTCGTTTCTCCCAGCAATCAGACTTTCTGCAGTGCTGGGCTTGAAAATAATGCAAGATGAATGGACATGTTTGTAACAAGATTTTGAAAGGTCCACATTGGCTTTGCAACGATTACGAAAGCACTTACCCAGACTTACCCGGTCTCCAGTATTGCGGGTGCTGTGCTGCTTAACGCCCAACTTTCCAACTACACAGAAACAAACACGACCGAACAGGACAGACGCGCGTCATGTGAGCAAAACGACGCTACAATCAACAGGGTGTGTAGGGTGAAGTCATCCGTTTTGACAGACGCCAGAGAAGATGAACACACAGACTCACACAAAAGCCGGTCAAAAGTAGACTGAACTCAGGCGACAACTAAAATTTTTCGAATCAGAGATGGTTGATGAACTGGATCCAATTTTGCATGGCCACGTGCAAAGGATCAATATCTCAACCCGAATTCTCAAAGACAGCCGAATATTGGATTAACAAACCAAGGAGGAGGAAACTCCTTGGAGTCAGATCAACAAAGGTCACAAAGGGAAACCCAGAGAGGTCACTCCAGCAACGACCAGAGTACGAGAGCTGGAGGGACTAGGCTCAAAGGTCACGCGGTCATTGACCATTCAGTACACAGGATAACAGACAAACCAACGGAACCACCCGACTGAACAATCAATCGTGGTCGAAGGACAGCCCCGGCTAGAACACACACACGCAACTCTACACAATGCATAACCGCAGACCCATCGCTACGCTCCGCGACGCCCCCTGACAACGCACTGCTGCTGTCGCCTCGATTGGTGATGATACTTTTGCAATCAAATTGCCCAGCTCAGCGAACAAACCAACCACCACGCGGTCTATTCCTTCTTTCTGTTTAGTTTATGGGAATATTGAGACCACAGTATGTGCATTATATACTTGCATTTTCCAAATCCTGCCTTTCTGCTGACATGAGCTTCTAGTTTCTTTGCAATGAAACAAAGGCCGAGTCGTTCCTCCACTTCATGCTGATGGATGGACGTTCACTAGATTATACTAAGAAGAATTTCATTTTGCCTAAATGACAGGGCTCCAGTTTGTTCCGTTTAAAAAGCTTCATGGCAGTCAGCCCCCCATATAGTTTTGTGTTCATTTAAATTTACATATTTTTGCAAGTAAGACTGGTTGCAGCATGCTCCTCTTTGCAGCGGTTTTGGTGGCCTTATTGTACTGATTCACAGACCACGTACGGTGGGTTAATAACATACGGCAACATCCTTGTCTCCATCCTCTGCAGGCTACAATAAAGGGTCGAATGAAAACTAGTTAAAGATCTTGTTCTCAACATCAATTCCAAAGGGGGTTTAGCGTATGCGCGTGTTTTGTACTGGATCCTAGAAAGGCACAGTTCAATCCAAGTAACCTGAGTCCACGCTTAAGGTGTTCTAAACGCCGCATGATCTAACGAATCAATTATGCCAAGAAGGTTGAAAATAGATGGTCGATAAAAAACTTAGCAATGTTCCGGGAAACCCCAAAACTTCAATATTTATCCAAGGAGATTCTTAGGTTTAACAATAGTGAAAGCAACAGTACCAGAGAACTGCTTATGATCGCTGCAGACTACAAACTGCTGTCTAGATCAATCGAATTTTTTCTGAACGGGATAATCTATCAAGGTACGAAAGTCAGAACTTAACATGAAAAGGTCTAGTGTGCTTATGTACAATCGGACTGATCAAATTACGATTGATGAATATGTTGGGATGAGGAAGCAATAAAGACTGGAAGGAATTCAAATTATGACTCAGTGGAGCCACCTAACCCTACTTGAACATTCCAACCTCCTTCATCAAATCCACCTGAAACACCTCAATAACTCTACCTACTGAAAAGTCAGCTTCGATCTCGTAAATTCTGCTTTTCAGTAGATTGATAGTGTGGATTTATTACGGCTGAGCATAGAATAGATGGCCATAAAATATCGACCATGCTGCTTGAGCGCAACTCATAATACACATTGATGTTTTTAACCTGTCTGGATGACTTCGCACAGCACTCGCAAACTGCGGACAGTATTTTGATACGGTATCCACTCTTTGTTAGAAAAATCAATCGCGATCACCAGAATGGTTTCTTACACCTTGACTTTCTTACTAAGATACGTCGACCAAAAAAAGACAAAATCAAACGAGGTTGTGGAAAATTCACCTTCCAATCATCTTAACTAACAGCTACTCCTATCGAGTGTAGTCGATGTCTGGTTAATCGGAAAAGTTGATATTGCAAGGTCTCCCATGTTTTCCTCCCACCTGTGACAACTAGTGACCCCCAGTAGTAACCACTAAAAACTCAAAACATTTGGGTGCGGACTCTCCATTGACAAACCTGTGATATCTACAATAGTTGGTCAGACTTTACATGAATTTTTATCACAAGGATTTGGGAGATCTGCGACAACGGGCGTCAGATTAGCGAAGACATTTTAACTACAACGCCCCGTCAGAGGAAGTATACCGTCGAAACCGGCGAAATAAGTCTCGCTCATGCAGGTGCACATTTATCGTCCGGTCGGGAAAAAGTTTAGGCAACAAGCATCCACAAATTACTACTATTACTATACTCATGTATCATGCTGTTGACATCAGCAGATAGTTTCGCAAAAGACCTCCCAACAGCTGATATAAGGAAACAGGTACGTGCACCAGCTCCCTTCGTCGCTTCGTGTATATTGTGTACAAATCCATGAAGATGAAAATCCTACTCAGAAGTGAAAAGAGAGGTGCAGTCACAGGCATTGGGGTTGGGGGAATACAAAAGATTTAACCGTTAGTTCGACTTATGCATTCATCTGCATAGAAATTTGGTTTTGACGGGTGGCTCACCTGGAACCAACTGAATCTCTCGTTTATGATGTTTTTAAGGAACTGGATGTGCTTCACCAGGCCGCATCATGTTTCAGTTGGTGCGATATTCGAGATGTCGCAGTATATTTTCATAAAGGAAACTACTCACAGGGTTGCTGAAAACCCCTCGACAGCCAACGACCGGTTTCGCCCTTGTTAAGACTGGCTCATCATGTAGGCGCAGTCCCCGCGTTTCCGTCAACCTTATGCTCTACTTGAACCCAAATTGGACAGATTTCGACAAATACACTCATTTGCACGTCAATTTGGTTTTGAAGGGTGACTTACCTGGAACCCAGCTGAATCTCTCGTTTATGATTTCCTAAAGCAACTGAATGTACTGCACCAGGCCACCTCAAGTTTTAGTTGGTACGCTATTCGAGATATCGCAATACATTGTATAGATGCAATACACTAATCACTAGGCTACTGCTACCTGATGAGCCCCAAGAAGGGCGAAACCGTTCATGGGGAGTCGGAAACTTTAACCTTTAGTTGTTCCAAAGTTTGGAGACAAAAATTAGAAATGCCAAAGGAGAAACGTGATGGAAACCAAAATATCGGATGAGGAAATGAGAATAAACGTGTGCCGTCCAGCCTGTTGCTAGTGGAATTCAAGAATACCCGCAATCTAATAGGAAAAAAACTCACGAATCGCACGGGCTTACCATCTGATAAGTCTATGTTATTGGTCGAATGGTAGTGTTCAACTACTAAGCGGAAGTTCAAGACCAATGAGTTCCAACAGAGATGAAACAGCTCTACGATGCTTCTCGGCACTTCAGTTTACAGTGACTTCACTTGGAGGATGAAACCTCGACACGTGGTCACACGTGTTCACTGACCCATCGAGCAACGACTTCTCAGATGGAAGCTTTACTCATCGAGTAAGTTTTACTCTTCTTCTGAGCTACCCATAAATTGTTGATAGTGTGGTGAGATTAGGAAATTTTGGTGAAGATTTCATCCTGTCTATGTGCGAGTTCATCACAGAGCTGATCAGCCGCTCGTGGCCCAACCGTTAAGTGTTCAAATCACAAGCTGTGAAGTCGCGGGTCTGAGACTTTATGGAGTTTCGTCACACGTACACTACCAATGATGCAGATTCCGAATAAGTTGAAACAGCTGTAGAGTGCATCTCGGCTTTACAGCATAGGTTGGATTCAAATACAGGACGAAATCTCCATCGAAAACCCAAATCTCCTCACAAGGCCAACAATCTGGAAACAGTCAAACGATTATTCCTGACATGGAAAACTTTGTTGATAACATTTTTGGATCAAATTTTCAAAGACTTGACTAGTAGTTATCAGACTCCCCACGATGATACAGTGATGTTGAGATTGACTTTCGTACTGACTTGCCTCTAGGAACGGCCGAGTAACTGTGCACATCCAGTTAAATTTCTTCACTAGTTTAACGCGCTGCCCTAACCGGGAATTCAATTCTAATACCTTGTTTCTGCCGGATGTTTTATCGCTGAACTCATTGAGATAGCTAAGCAGTTAGTGTGTGAGAAATTCGGTGGGAGGTTCCTGGTTCGAACCCACAGCTTGCCTTTCGATTACTCCAGTATGAGCCTGGGCAACTTGGATTTGCCTTGGCACTCCTGCTTACATCGAGTTGTGTGACAGCTAAGCATCAAAAGGGCTGCCACAAAAGAGTAAGTTGACTGACGTTCATCCGAACACTTATTTCTGGGATTCATCAAAATTCAGTCATCGTTGACAAGTGCACTCATTTCGTTCGAATGGTGGTACTAATCTCACAAACATTTCCTAACATCCAACGTCCACTCGAGAAAGGATTTCAACATGTTCCCCAGCTTCTTACACATGAGGTCAAAGCACTGACGTTCCCGGGGGTCGCAACATGATGCAAAGGCACGTTCTGGTGATTAGCAGATTTCACGTTAACTTGACAGCCGTCCATCACACATCAGTGTAGGTCCATTTGCGGCTAATTCATGTAATTGATAACTAAGTAGTTCACCATAGAGATGACACCAAATATGTGAAATGGTACCCGATACCAGCTGCAAAATGCGTTCGCCGGTTATGTAGTCTGTCAGCACAGTAATTTGCTAAGGAACCAAGTGACTGCCTAATTTACGTGAGTCAAAGGCCGGGGAAAACTTCTGCCATCCGTTTCCCACGAAGTTGCACCCAAAGCTAATAGCATTATTGGAAGTGCGATTCGGTTAACATAGTAGGCTGGCAGATGAAAAAGTAGTTAACGCGAGGAAGGTTCAGTAAACGCATTTCCAAACCACCGCTAACTGTATCATCAACTGGTGTGTTTGCAGATGCATTTTCTGCTTCCAAATGTCCCAAATGAAATGGCCCTAAATCACCCTTGCGGTGTAGAAAAGCTCCAGGTGCATAATCAACATCTTGGGCTGCAATTTACAAACCTGATGATGAATATGTGTACAAAGTTCTAAACCGAGGCCCAGTTGGGGGTTACCGTTACAGCTAAGAAGATAAATGAAGACTTGTTTGTCCACAGTCAACGGAATTGTCCCGCACTGTGGTCGATGGATTTGCAGCCGCGCCCTGGACAACTTTAGTGGTCGAGTGGTAGTAATTAGCGATAGCAACCGTACAAAGACAACTGAAGCGAGTACCGTGCTGTGAGTGATAAATATGATGATAACTTGGAGGTTTAACCGGAAGGCATAATACGAACTCTATGCATTGCCATAAACTGGGTACTGTGAGATTTTGGAATTTGCAATTGATATTTCGTGCCATAAGTGAAGCAAACGTATGCTGAAAAGCCCACGAGCACTATACAACAGTTTCATCCTTACTCGATACCTGCATCATGAGTAATGCGCATCTGACGGGACTGCAGGGAGTTTAAAGCCCGCGAACTCCCGGCTAGTAGTGAGAACACTCGAGTGTTCAGCCTCAAGCGCCTGATCGCACCTAGACGGGACATAGCACCACTCATCCTTCGGTCACGGAATCCACACCACGTGGTCACGTGTACACTTGCTCCTCCGGCGACCACTTCTCGGATGCAAGTTTGTTCACTCGTCATTTGAGGTTATTTATTCTCTCAGCTACTTATACATTGTTGGTAGTTTGAGGAGACTTGCGAATATGCAATCAAAAGTTCACACTGTGAAGCGAATTTATGCTGAAGAGTCGGGAAGCAACATACATCTCACGGAACTTCAAGAAGTTTTGATTTTGCCACCTTTCGGACACTAGTTTAACGCTTACTCATTCGGCCACGAACGGCTCATTAGCAGTGCGATAAACTTGCACTAGAATAGGATATAGCGCCACCCATCCTTCAGTCACGGGATCCACATCAGGTGATCATACGTGTTGACTAGCTCCTCGAATGACGACTACTCGGATGTAACGTTCACTCATCGCGTGAATTATCCTTCCTTCTGAGTTGTTGTCAGGGGATGGCCAAAAGTGTTCAGTGCTTGAGATTCAAGCTATACTAAGAAAAGGTTGGCTACAACAGAAAAACAAACAATGGAACTCGTGGGAACACAGGAGTCTGCTGCTAAATCTAGCTTTCGAAAGTTAACATATTGAATCGTAAACATAATTCCGGACACTGTATAATCTCCTATGCAGAGGAGGAAGTACAGTTATTCACTGCGTTACCTTGTCCTAGGTGCCATATATATCGCGAGCTTGCAGCCATACAAACACTGGTATAAAGTGAAACAATGTCAAAACTGACAGGTTTCATTGCCACCAACAGTTAATTGCCTGCGCAGAATCTTTCGAATCACATTTTTGAATGACGCTATTGCTTTGAAGTGGTTTTAGTTTTGTCGCGAGATGTTTTGTAAATTCGTATGTGGGATCCACAACCGGACGTAGTAGAGTGCCCCGTTTGTGTATTTTTGGTGGCCCGCAAAATCCGGTGGGCTTTTTCGATATGGGTGCCAGACAAAACCGTAGGTTTGATGCTATGAAGTTGTTGTAAAATATACAGTTTCATTTTGTTTGATGTCATCTGGACTTCTTGCTGTCCGTAAACGTCCACCATCTTATGGTTTTGTCCTCATGGTCTTTGAGATTACTCATTTACGTTATTTTTTTTGTCAATCATTGCGATCTGGATTGTCTTGCCCTGTTTCAAACGTTTAAGACCACGCAATTCATTTTTCGTGAGAAAAAAGCTTTTCTGTCAAGCTGTTGACCAGAGATATATCACCAACCCACCTACAGCAACCTTATTTCGTACGGAGCTCCAATATTCTTGGCTTAGTTGTCCGCGTCTGCGGTGAGCACTGCAAAGCTGTCTGAGGACGTTCAAAAATATTACTAGCGTTTTGGTGTGCTTTATACACAATGAAAATGCAACAAGTCGGAGGTATGAGGGTTGCCCACTGAGTCACAAGTAATCGATCTGGAGTTGACAAATATGGCCAGCCGTGTCGAACCTGGGCTCAAAACTGCTTGTTGTCTAAGGATTAAACAAATTAATGAACTGAATTCGCCAATCGGTGAGCACCAGTTACAAATCAGCTTGACAACTCAGTGAAATGAACTTTAATGCCATCTGATTCACCCTAAACTAAGAGGTGACTTGCAAAGCCGGAATGCATAAGCCGAAACCGCAAACGCCGTTCGAGGGTTTATTCACAGTGAGAGGAAATTGAAGCGATTCGATGGAAGCGACAGGTAAAGTTAACATAGTCTATGGGGGTTTGAAAGACAGTTGGAAGAAGAGTAGAAAAATAACTTCCGAGAGTCAGAATCTTCTTTGTCGCTGTCGTCGTTGTCCATAGTTTGACCCAGATCGACTGCCGAAGGTAGAGAGTCCTGAGCAAGTTCTCTTCAGTCCTGACCCCATTCGACTGTGCAGGGAGGTCTCGGTAGAGCGACTGGCTAAAATACCTGGCGGAATGAGTGAGCGCTGAGTTGCTGAGCTAGGTCGAAGTAAGGCCACTCCGCCGATTGGCGCATTCTCCAGCTGTCTTAGGGCTAACTCAATTTTGCGTATTTGCGCACGTTTGTCGGCCCCTGAAGCTGTGTAAGGTCCGGGCAAGAGAAAGGATTAACTGTTCAGTTAGTGACAACATAAATATAGAATAATTCCTAATAAGGAAAGTCATTTGAATAGAACAAAACCATTTCGTTCGGCCACTAATGTCGAGATTAAGCAGTCTTGGGTAAGTCAAGTTCAATTTCAGTTTACTAGCAATGGTTGCATTCACTACACCTTCGTTCACAGACAGGATAGTCAAGCCTTAGACATTGCAAGTTAAACCACGTGATTGTCTACTCAGAATGACGGGGAAAGGGTACTCATTTACAGGCTGTTTCGGTCTACTTTATGAGTGGGAACCCGAAACATACGGGCGTTGAAGGCGATTGCGGAAACGTCAGTCATGATGATTCCCACGGCAATCATCCAAACTGACAGCTGAAATCCAGCTACCCTTGGTGTGACTGCACCCAAGGTCACCTGTCGTTTCTCACGTATTGGTTGGTTCTAACCTTATGGACTGATCTATTGAAGGCAGTTCGTTGAACAACTGTGTCAGGCAGTTTACAGACAACCGTTTTCTAACGAAACGCATTCATAAATAAATATCATAAACTTGGAGAAGGTTAAACCTACATGTAGTTGGCTTGCAGCCCGAGGTACCTAACATTACAGAGGGGCTGGTTGATCCGACTGGCCGAAAAGGAGTAACGTTTGAAGTTCCAGTGGCGACGTCCGTGTTAGAAACCAAGGGAGAACTACAGCAGGGACAATGAAAGGAAAAATTTAGTGAACAAGCAAATAAATATGCGAGACACAACAGATGGCAAAACATAAACTGAGCGCGAAACCACGATGATTTCTGGGGGAAAGTTGGAAACCAACCTATATGAGATAAAGGACACCCGCAAGCTTCCCATAAGGATATTTGCTGTCCTTGAATGTGATGCGACTGACCTACTTACCGGTTACTGTGACTACTCCTAAATGACTCATCATATCAGCTACATAGGACTGATTCTGAACAGTAGACCAAGTAACAGCTGTAAAGTCAATACGCTACCACCACACGCTGCATTTGTTAATGCAAAAAGGTTGGTAGTGACACATTTGGGAGCTGTATAGCAAAAAAATGTCCCAAATGGGCGCGAAAAGCCCACAAGGACAAAAACATGGACAACTGCTGTTCAGTCGATTAATTTCAGTTGTTAAGGTGTGAAATTTTTTAGTTGGTTAGATTGAAATCTGACGGCGCGATTCAACAAGAGAGAATCTCAATTAGTTGCACCACGGGCTCCCTGAGTTGTAGTAAAGGATGTTAGTATGCAAGGCGAATTGGTTGGATGGCAGGAGATTCTGACTAGTACTAACTTACAGAAAAAATGACTATAAAAACGAGAATTGTCGAAGACAAGAACGGAGAGTTCCACAACCCAGATCAGAAGGCCCACTCCTTCCATTTTTAAGAGCGGAGGGGATACGGATCACCAGGTAAGCGGCCGAACACTGTGGGCAGATTAGGCCATAGCAAGACAAAAAGAGTGATATTACCCTAATTTAAGTCAACAGCTCTCGACCGGAGGTTCCTCCTTAGGAGGATTCGATGGCGGTGTGGAGACCAGAGGTTTGCATGCCAAAGCTCCTTCCGTATTGGAAGAGAGTCCGCTACCTCTTGCGTTTGAGACACGTGAGTTGCTTTTTGTTACCTTTGTTACCCTACTGATAACGTGTGTTCCTGCTAAGGTCCTGCCCATGGATACCCCACAGAATGTCCCTGAGCGTTGTGTTGTCGCGCAATCCTTAAACTCCAATACTCGATGAAGACAGTAATGCAAGTGAATTCTGCCGTGACCACACACAGAAGTGCAGACGCCATGAACTGTGACAAGATTGGGAAAGTATTAGAATCGACCAAAGTATGACACGCTCCTAGTCGTCTTCTGGCTTTTTTTATCATGAAGTCCTCAACGTTGGGACAAATCAGTGGAGTAGAAGCCAGTCACCAAAAACAATTCGCAAGTAAAGCGAGGAATACAGTGTTGTTAGAAGTTCACTGGATAGCAAATTCGTTCTGCTAGTGGGAATGGAGTTGAAGGCCGGAGGCGACCCGCTCGAAACCACCGAACATCATGTTGATTAGGCGGATGTGTCGACGACCAGCTACGGACCAAAAGAAGAAATGCCTTGATTGGACAGAACGTAAGCCAAGCAGAAGAGATTATTTCAGCTCAGCGCTTCTCGCCTCATCACGAAGATTCTACCTTGACCTTGTGAAAATTTCTGTGGCCACTATCAATACAGCAATAGCAGTCTTCTTTCGTCTCCATTAAGGGCTGTCTCATGCTACTGTAAATTACGGTGCACTATAGTGGGCGGAACAGTAAACCAAGAATCAATACTGGACTTGCAGGCTACAAAAATAGATGTAAAGTGAACTGGGGACGTTCACGGTATACTTAATCATAAACCGGTTCTCATGCGTATACACAAGCGGATGAAGAGGTGCCTGAAACTTTGCTGACTGCCATTCGTGGGGTAAGTCGTTAAGACTCGGGATGTAGTGAAAAAAAAATCACGCGGAAAACAAGGCCAATTTACATTTCTTCACGTTAAGATTTCTCAAGCAACACAAAATTCTTGGGGTTACATGCATCAGAATTGACTACCTCTGAAGCATCTCAATTTAACGTTGAAATTGAGGCCCCTTCAACCTGAGTTTATTATTTGATTTTCCACGAGAACCGGGACGAAAAGTATGAAAAGAATTAGCTTTAATAGTTGTTAGGGTCGAAAACATCCATTTTGTATGTCGGAATGACCTAATATACCGATACGGCGCTGACATAAAATAATAGAAAAGCATCTAATGGATAAAAGTTAATGATGGTGCCCAAATGAAACTGAGTTGAGTGGAGCGAAAGAAATGGGAACTAACAATGTGGGGGTGATAGTTGGAGCCGGTTTGATTATATCCATCGGGGGGTTTTGAGTTCCATTTGATTCGTCTGGAACCTGGGCCAAGCGAGCGGCTAGCTCGGCCTCACGGAGCTTAGCTTGCTCAGCGATCCACAGACCCATAGCTTCTTTGTTTGCAAGCTGTATCATGGTAAGTTCATCGCGCGTGGGATGGGCCTGGCGGGCAACCAATATGTGGCCGTGAAAATTCAGTCCATTCAATCTGGAAGAGAAAAAAGATGAAACTTAGGGGTATGGATAGAACAACATCCTGTGCGTCGACAGACCAATCACACGCAATTAGGTATGACCAAGCAGGGAACAGCTCGAAACCAACCAATTAAGCAACCTGTGTGGTGAATGAATGGCTAGATTTTGTGTTCAATGACCGAAAAAGCGACCAAACTCTATTATCGATAGTACTGAAGCGGTCAGTCCTCACCGATGTAGGGAAATCCCATCAGTCAGACGTCAACACTTCGTATTGCGTGATTCCATTGAGGAGTAGGTAAGCTTTATAACATTCAAAGCTGGGATTTTCTACAGAAGTGTAGTCCGTTGCCAGCCATGAATGAAGCTACATGGTGATGCTGTTCACTACACTACTTCCTAACTTCACAGTAAGTGGTTAAATATGTAAATTAAAAAAACTGTTTCAAGTAGGAGCCGATTTTGGCAGGCTATGAACACTCGAAAACCTCTGGGACTTACACACGGCAAATACTCTCCATTGAGTTAACTCAAATGTTATAAAAATCAGTCTCCGTCGCTGAAACTTAAGGAGCTTTTTGGCCGTCCATTTTGAAACCGTGCATATTTCCCCTGGACTTTGGTGATAAAAAACAGAGGCGGGATCAAAACATCGAGGCAGTCACGGTAGTCTGGATTGAATCATGAAGCAGGGGTGAGTGTGCGTGGAACAGGGAAGCGGAATGTCAACAGGGAAGTGTCGAATCCCACAGCGTTACACGCTCACATGGTTCGAGACAGCTCAGGCATTAAGGTGCGGAAGTGGTAGCCGGAAGCTCCGTGGATGCGACCCATTCCTGGCTCTTCGATTGCCCGTACGTCGGATTAAGAAGCCTGACAGTATCTTTGCCCGAGTCTTTCCTTCGAGCTGCACAGCAGCCATGCGCTAACAGAGTGCCACAGCTGAGCTATTACCTATCTTTACTACGTTCACACGGCTCGGGAACGTACAGTACGACCAGGCTGGGATGCCTATCCAGAAAATCAAACAGGATGCATGATGTTCCCTGATCCCTATAGGGAGGAGATAAAACCGTTTGCTACTTGGTGTTCGCTCTTCTGGATATAAAATTGCGGTTCTTCTGGAGCACGAAAAAATGTAACACGAATATCCCGTTGGCTGGGACTTGGTGTCAGGAACGACACTGTTCCCAGCTTACCACATACAGTGTAAGTGCACAACATCAAACAAAATATCAAGATCCCTATTCCAACAGTGAAATCTACCCTCAAAGCAGACGATTCTGCAGCTGTTTTCTCCTTAGAGAGGACGCAGTGTACGTCCTGGCCAACTTACCCTTTGAGGGCCTTTTCTGCGTCTTCAAGCGATTTGTAGGTGATGAAGCAGTAGCCTACCGTGGAACCACGCGCATCGCCAAATTTGTGTACCGGAAAGTAGAAATCAGCCAACTGACCGAACTGACGTGTCAGTTGCAGTACTGCATATTCGGTAGTCTTCGGAGGCAACCCGCCAAGCCAAAGGCGCAGCGGGTCTTGGGTGGATGTGTCGTCGAGAGATGGCCGAGAACTGGATAGCAGCTCGGTGGTCTGAAAGGGGGATGAGGGAGTATATTCAGGATGTATCATAAGCTTAAAACCATATGGTATATATCAACTCAGTGGAACAGCTTGAAAAGCGTCGAAGAATCAAACAAACTATTTCTAGGTGGATGATGCGGTTCAATTACTGTCAGGCGATGACAAGATTACTTTATCGAACAATGTTTGTCAGACGAATAGGGCAATTGGATGATCCGCCAAGGCTAGAAACCTCCCCGAGGGAAGTTTACAGGATTAAAGTTGGAACACAACAATAAGTAGCTTGTACATAATTTTCAATGTACAAAAGCCCGACAAACGGATAGATTTCCTTGCAATCCAAGTAACAGCCTAGCTGAATGAGGCCCCTGATAATGCTGAGAACATTACGCACAAAGCCGGGCCTGAGTCAAATGATTAACAGAATGTATCACCAAATAACTTATTTCCCTCTGATATTCGAAGCTATTGTGGGCACAGAACTATCGCTCCACTAGCCACATTTTCGTACTTGAGTCGTTATATTATTACACAGTAGATTCCTGTTTAGTAAGCATCCGTGATGATGGAACCGTTCACTCCCGGAACTTACAGATTTCTTCGAAAAATTCTCACTGTAACCTTCACTATCTCATATCCTCGCTGACGCCCATCGGCTGCCAATAACCTATGCAATATCAGTGTTTTCCGCTGAGTGAGACAAGAATACAGCATACTTCGACATTTTATTCGGTGACGTTCTACCGCTTTGACGTAGTATCTAGCGGACGGACAACATAGGTGAGTGTATGAATGCTTCAGTGACCACACACACGATCTTAGTGCACAAATACAACTGTGAAGGTGACCATGTTCTTCGAGAAGGGAAATGGAGAGGTGGCTTCATTCCCAGTTAATGCCATAAGTTACAATTCCCACTTTCAATTTTGAGTACCTCACACCGAACGCAATCGAGTCAGTTTGGCAGTGGTGCAAGCATTTCTTTCAAAAGGTATCCAGGGAGCTATTCCTCACAGAATTGCTTCATTTGGCTTACTTGGATTAATAATCAAACCCCGAAATTCCGTCTGATCCTGTAAAACTGCATGCACGTAACATCTGCAGCACGGGCTGCAATACGCTAGTGGTAGAACCCGGTGCTTAATTGCCGCACAATCACGAAAGAAGACCCAAGTACAATTGAAGGTCAAATATTTACTTCAAAAGTGCCATAGATAAGACGATCAATAGCAAGGTGCCTAAACCTTCTAAAACCAATGAACCAAACACACCTGAGCATTGTACTTGAGTAAGACGGTATAAGCGGTTTTGGCCCAGCACCGATTGTAAACCTCACTTAACACAAGCCAAGCACATGACAGACAGGCAGTTCGGCGAGGAGGTGAAAGTGTGCATGTCACTGGTATCGATTACATAACACACGCAAGGGGAATCACGTGGATTGCACCTAGGAAGACGTGAAGATCTTCCAACACTTTCAATTCGCGTCGTCACATCACGACCTGTCCCCAACAAGCCTTTCTCTAACAAAGGTTTGCGGTAGAAAGCACAGCTTTCTTTGGTAGATGCTGGCTCCATATAGGTAGTGTATGTCTAAAGCTTGACCATATCAAGCTTCACGTCACACAATCGGTCCGAACTTATCACCACTTAATTGTGGACTGCTAACAGTCAGTTAACGCCTGCTATGCTGTGAAGAACACAGTGATTAATACTGGCCCAGTAACAGGTACCAACGGTGCCTATATCGACTGGGTGAAAGTTGAAAAGTCTTGCAGATAGCCTTGATGGAAACCTAAGTTGCAACACCTTTTAACTGACTTCGGCAAACGTCTCTTTTTCCATGATTGATCTACTTCTCAGTCACTTCATATAGGTCTGTTTGCTATTCCGGTTGGTGAACGTTCACCATGTACGCATGACACCCTCAAGGCACGCTTACCTGTAGAGATCCAGATCACCTGCATGTGTCATTGTGCTGAGTATGGCTTTTGCTGAGCCATCGGACTTCAGTTCTAGGCTTTTTCTATAGGCGCCTAAAGTACTATCCGTGTTCTCTGCCGTTACCCTGTCGAGTGAGTCGGTCGGCGGGTTTCTATCTCACCAGCGTCTTCCAGATGGCGTCCGAATGTTGTGCCGAGGGTATGCTCTATGGCTTCTTGTAAATAGAGACGTCAATGATACTCTTTGCGGTGCACATTTCCAAAGTGTGACGTCTGCGCATGTCTTTAAAGCAGCGCGTCCTATCAATGACAGCACGATTCCAGTGATTAATGCTGGGCTGTCATGTGGCTTACAAAAAAGGAATCCGCAGAATAGTTATCTCCGTAACTCGAAACACACTTTCTCGCCTTTAAGATCAAACTCCTCGTGTCTCGAGCACATGTTAGGTCTTCAAGAGATCTGAGCGAAAGCTATCCACAGCAGTTGGCATCAAGTAACGGACGCGATTTTCTTCAAATACCGAGCAAAAGAGCTGCACCAACATCAGATGGGTGACAGCTCTTATGAGTGTTAAGTTATCCGGGAGAGAGAACAACAAAAGTCGCCAGGCGAACAATAGCGGCTGTTCCCAAAAAACCGGATATTAGGAGGTGATAAATTCCGTATAATTGCAACGAAAAGCTGCGTAAGTCGAAAGTTGATAGATTTATCCACAGTAACACTGGAATCCCAGGTGTCGTCCGACGAAGATGGATAGGTTGCGAAGCTTGTCAGCAGGATACCAAATCGAAACTGTTTTCAACTGCGACAAACCAGCGCTACTTGGTCGAGCAATTACTCACGGAAGTTTAAGGATGAGCGAGTAGAGCTTTTACGACAAATCACCAATCCTACGACAAACAAATCTTACCAATTGCATTTCCTCTCCCTGGCACTTATATGGGGATGGGAGATTTGAGTAACAGTTCAATAGTGATACTGAGGTGATCAGACGAGAACCGGTGTTTCCAACATGGTATGGTCGCGTCTTCCTTCGGGTGGCATGGCAGCTAGGCATCCAAGGGGTGTTATAGATGTACGATACGATTAATGATACTGAGGAGGATAGGTGTGAGACACTAATGTATGCGGTAAACTCACATCGTACGCCCGTAAGCTTCCACCGGAGGTGGCGTATGGAGGAAAGTTTTGATAAAAGCCAACGGTTATTTAGGTTTAGTCACCAAAACGCTACCAGTCTCAAGCGACTGACGGAATTAAAAAGCGAACAATGCTGATACTTGATGGCCACGTAGTAGTTCAATTACTTGTCATAAGATGAGGCTATAGTCGATACACTACTGTGTATCATATGTGGAAGTACTAGTGACAGGGTGAGCTCAACGTTCAAGAGAGTGACCGCATAATAACTGGTCTATTAGTCAAACTGAATGGTGAAGTATGGTGTTTGGTTCACCGATCCAAGCCAATAGTTCGGGGTACGCGCTTTCGTCCGAGCACCGAATAGAGCACAATGTGACGTTTAGCGAGGACCAGACGCCAACATCATAGGGACGCTTTACCGCTATCTTCTATCTATAGTTTTTACGGAAGTCTCCGATATTAAAACGCCTTTGTTTATAGTAGTACAACGGGGGAATCCAAAAGAACATCACCAGTATCCACACACGCAGGCGATATGCATCATATAAGACAAAAACAAAGTATAAGGACTTTATTTGACACTTTCTGAATGAAACAAATACAGTCGCATTTTCGGCATCGAATAGGAATGCAGTCACACAGTAAACGCAAAGCAAGAGAAAAACCTCTTGGAAATTGCACATATGTAGACGACCATTGTGAGTCAAATGCAAGATCTGAAGTCAAGTTTTGTAGGCTGGTAATTTTTGTTTCGATTTCTTTGAGTGGACTGGAGAACGTTTATCAGGATCGGGCTGCAAAGGACGGTACGCAGTACGGAGTAAGCTTGCAACCAACAGACAGGTAGAGTACGAACAATATGGTGCACAACACTCCCGTCACCGATAAATAGATCCAGGAAAATAGAACAAGTTGATGAACTGAAACCATAAAAAAGATCTGAGGTGAACGTTTTCAACACGCCTGTTTCGGATACCAAATCCAAAGTCGTCCACTTAGAGGTGTACATAGTTCCAGTCGTTGGAAATGTTAAAAAACCGAGCGATTTTTCTCAGCAAAACTTCTACAGTGATGTGAACACTTGTCAAGTTCGAGCTTGAAACGTAGGCTACTTAACGAGGTGGTCAGAAAACAACCCGGTTTTCCATTATCCCGTCTGGACTTGGGTTACTTGGCGATATCCCAGTCTTTACGTTTTCTTCTGGTTGCAAGGCAGCTATGCATCAAGACAGCGCAACAGATACGAGGCTCTGCCGGTTCACACAGCCCATGAGAAGCTCGATGATTGGGATACTATCAGGTTTTCAATATCTCGAAAGGAGCAGTTGAGAGGCCAGATAATAAAATAGCTCGAGCTCGAGATAACACAGTAGTTAAGGTGCGAGCTTACTGACCGGAAATTCCATGGTTCGAACCCAATCTCCACATCTCGACTGCTACCGTCCAGGCTTGAGCAAACTGGCAGCCCTCGTGCATTTTTCGGGTGACATGACAGCTAGGCACCGAACGAGTGCTACAGCTAAACGATTTCATTTTTCATTTCATTATTTCAAAACAGCTCGAGCTGGAATAATGCTCAGTAACCTTGATTGGCAATCCAAACAAGGTTCTGAAGTCCAGAAGGCTTTTCAATAGGGCCGAAATGGGACGAACACCGGCAGCTAATTTGATGACGCCCATGGGGATCGAACTCCGTTCCGTTCAGTGCGGTCGATCAAATATAAGCTATGCATAAAAGGTAAGTTGTTTGCTACAGTTTCGAAACTTTGGGGACCATGGAAATTATGGCCAGCTATTGAATCATTCGAGTTATCCGGTGAAACATCATCATCATCATCATCATCATCGACAGCATAACACCAGTGTTCAACACCGACGCTTCACTGGTGAAACGTGAAATCGGGTAACTACGCAGTGAAGGCGATAGCTTTGATAAAGGAAGACCATGAACTATGTGACTCCACCACGTCTGTCGGTGTCGTTGACTACTGACGAGTAGATTCCAAGAATTTCCATACAAAAAAGGGCAGCCGTCAACCTAACTGAGTTTAGTGACCAAAACCTCAGTACTCAGGTCATAAACTGTCTGCCTCTCGTTTGCTTCCATCCAGCACGGAGCCGGACGTTGCGAGGTAGACGGTCCTCCGACATGCGAAGCATATGTTCTGGCCCATGAATTATTACGAGCTCATCTGTTGCAGAAGAAATCCTTTCTCCTGAAGCCACCTGGTGTACTACACCATTGCTAACGTGATGTTCCCACCAGGCTCAACCAATATTTCGGAGGAACCGATAGTCAACCACCGAAGGTTTTCGTGAATCTAATGCGCATAGGGGTAAGGTTTCTGATCCATAAAACTGCGTGGACCGCACTGTCGGAGTGTATACTCCGACCTTGGCAAACAAACTGACGTCGCGCGGACGCCAGAGAATTCACAGGCTGGTAAAAGCTAAGCCTCGATCATCGGGGTTTCAGAGGAGGTAATAGAAGTTCTAAGTAGCACATTAGTTAAAAAGTTGAAAATGAGTGGTGCGACAAGAATGCCTTGTCTTACACCACTTGACGACACGAACTCAGGAGAAAGCCTACAATGTAGGTGCCCACGATCAAAAGAGCTGGTGTACGGTGCGGCTATTAGGGAGACATTCAAAATGGTAACCTTTAATCACCAGAGACTGTCATTATTTCTGATGATAGGCTAAAATAAGCCTACAGATCAAGAGAACCGACCATTTATGGACGTTCGAATGGATGGCGTTGTTCAAGCACCTGGCTCGAAGCGAAGATGTGATCAATTCATCCTCGACCAGGATGAAACACAGTTTGACACTCACGAAACTCTCTCCCGGCAATCGACCAACCTGTGCAAGATAATGTCGGAGAACAACTTCGATGTTACGGCCACCAGGATGACGCCGTGAGGAAGTTCATCCTCACTAAGGGTAGCCACAGATCGTGACACTCATGCGGAAAGATTAGTGAAGTAACCTAGAATAAAGCCGTCATAAGTGGACCAATAAATCGTTTGCTGTCAGCCAGGACTCGAAGAGAGGGAAAATACTTACCGTAATTCCATGAAAGCCCGATCTTTAATCTCATGCTAGCATCACCAGTTCTAACATTCTGTGCGTTTAATACATGCTAACATTTTCACCCACGGATTGTATATATACCTAGCAAGCGGAGCCTGAAAGACCGCATTCTTGTGCACCCACACTCAACAAACCTCCACACTTACGTTGGATCCCGGGTTAAGGAAAATTCCATTAGCTTCACAATAAGCCTGGGCAACCTCTTTCGGGGACTCTGATGCTGTTAAGTTGTTCGATTTGGCCCAAGCCACGAGGTCTTTCTTGAAGGTCGCTTCCACCTCCTTGAGATCCACAGCAAGCGCCTGAAGGGCAGGAGAGTGTACAGCAAAACATTGGGCATACTAAAGAAACAGATCTACGAACAGCATAACAGACCGAGCTGAGGAATCATGGATATATGTAAAGAAGAATATTTTTGAAAACTTCTGTCAAAGCGCACGTGTTTGTTTGCAAAGACGACGAACCAAACGAACTCGCATGTGAATGGTAAACATGACCGTCTGCTGAAAATTGATTGGTGTCAACATGTAATCCAGGTGGTCGCTAATGAGACCGCAACAACCAAACTGTCTGATCCCGATGGTATATCCTGAGTCCATCTGAATAACAATGCTTCGAGTGCATTCACCTTAATTGTGGTAAATGTTGGACTTGGTTCGTCTTGAAAACTAGTTCAGAACAAACAACTCATATAGTGTTATTGCAGCTGTCGGAACGGGTGGGAATGCCTCCGACTACCCACATGGTTGACAAATTTGTTATCACTGATAGAACCAACGGTTTACAAAACGGCAGAAGAGGGGACAAATTGGGATATCATCAGAACGATTCACAGTCGAATAGGAAACACCGGACCCTATTCAAACTTGGGGTAGCCAGAGCATTTAAATTAACAAACGATTGGTCTACTAACTACCTCCCGCATCCAAACGTTAGTATGCCGCAGGGCAAAGAGAACACTAGTCATGGAGGTTTCAAAAGCAACATCCTGTGACATTTCACCATGTAGTAGCTAGCCCTAAACCGAATACAGCATCCCAGAGGAACTCCAGAATGCGTTAACATAGGGTTGCGTTGAAGTTCCACACAGAAAAAGCGCTAGGACTAGAGGAAATGCAGACAAAAATTCTGCAGTCAACCTACCTGCTTTTCCGCTACCGTTACCCAAGTTTTCCATAGTTTGAGTGTCTCAGCCAGCTTGAGGCCATTCTTGGGAAATTCAAAATTAAATAGATAGGTTAAAGGGACACATGACGAATCAGTCAGAACAAACACTTTTCGTCAACGACGGACAAAGCAGCCTTCTTAAAAAACAATATCGTAAGATTCTGGTACACTTAAATAACGACTTCATCGGAACGGTGCCTTCACAAATTCTACACATATTAGAAGTCCAGAAGTACTTTTGGCTATTTAATCCATTCTGAGTTTCCTAGAAACAGGACGTTGTGGATCATCACCATCAAAACAGACAGCAATGCATCAGTAGTGGAAAATGGTTCTCAACTGCCATACAACCATGCAGGAAAAAGATACAAAGGGTGGAAGCAAAGTGGGGAAAACAGGCAACAGCTAGGTGCCGATACATTCCAGAGCAATTGAGACAAACACATCTGAGCTTCATGTAGAAGCAAATCTCCATTAGCGAAACTGATCCAAATACCTTCGCAAACCGCACCCAACACTGGCCCAGCAAGCAATGACAAACAAGCTTTACTTAAGCACTCCGGCCGAAAAATGACAGCAAGCTAGCCACCGTGGTCGTTTGCGTGCCATGTTCGCTGGCACCAGAAAAATCACGCGGACCTAACCCAGGAAGGCGTGAGGATTTCACAGCGCTCAACTTGTAGCCGCTCTCATTCCTCACTGACAAGTCATCGCTCAGCTGTCTTCCGCGAACTTTTTTACAAAGCGTGATTGCAGCAGAAAACGAGGTTTTTCGGGTAGACGGTGGTCAAGCATACGTATTACGGACCTCGACCACCTTAACCTGATAAGCCTTATCTGCTGCTCCATCGAAACCAACCCATTACCGAGTACTCATTTAGGGAGTGTTTTAGTCAGTAAACACTTGCTGTCCGACGTGAGCAGTAATCCTCATATATGCGGGGACATTTGAGGTTTTGAGATTAGGGAATCAGGTTTCGCAGATATAGAGTAGCATCGCTCTCAAGGTCACTTTGTAACCATAACCCTCGAACCGCAGTGATACACATTCCTAGCTCCAAAAGTGACGCAAGTGGGCTACCAGTGCTCGCGCCTTGTTGGTGTGCGCACTGACTTCCTAGGTTTCTTATGCAGTCACCGAGATAAACGAACCTATCAGCAAGCGCTAGTAACTTTAAAGTCCCAAAGGAATACATAAGAGTGGGGAAACGCTGAAATTACGACAACTTGCGATTTAGATGCGTAAAGTGCATACTGGAACAAGAGATCACTTCTAACATTCCTCGTAGGACTTTGAGCAAGAAATAGCATTTCGTCCACATTCTCATCGAAGCCTAACTCCCAATGCCAAACAATTTACTATTTGAAAAGTGCACAGATGACAAACTAATTGATTTTGCAGTGATTTTTCCCCCTTCCCACAAGCAAATATCTGAGTAGACATAGCATCTCATGACGAAAACAATGTTCAGTGCCTGTGTTCACGTGTTAGGCGGTGGGAAATCAATAGATGTTTCACGCCAGTCATTCATCATCATCATCATCATCATCATCATCATCAAAGACAGCAACATCAGTGTTGACAGTAATGCTTCACTGTCGGACAGTAATCATTCAAGTGAGCTATTTTGCACTGTCAAGAGGTCCACCTGGCCTCGATACTGAAAGGTATCTTACAGCTTTTCTCCTTTGTCAGCTAGCGCAGCGCTAAGTACGTCTTACCCTGAATTTCTCCAGGATCCCGTCATCACCCTCCACAACCTTTCCAAAAATGTAGTGTGTAAGGGAAACTGCTCCAACAGTTCGCACTGTACTGGGTCACAGTTTCAGGGACACCCGCCAGGTCCAGTAGGGTTTTGCACACGTCACACATCATGCGCTAGTCCACGGCGTGAAATGATAATTGGTTTTTTGTATGGTGGTGAGCAGGTAAAATTACTTCGACTACGGGCACTGAACTAGGCTACAGACTACGTGCCACTCGATAGATCCAGGAATGGATATTTTTCCAAGTCACACAACACACCAGACAATCTCGCAAGGTGAGGAGAAGCTTTTGTTCACAGTTTGGAGTTTGTGTTAACCGCTACTTTAACCGTGGAAACCGAGCCGGACCATGGTGTATTCGCTACGCAATCTCCAAAGGGGTGCACAGACACCTAGGGAATGTTGGCTTTCTAAGAAAACAACACCTTCCCCAGGTACAGTGACGATAACCGTACATAACATTCCAGGTTACTTTTACAAAAACATCATCACCATTGACAGCAACACCAGAAGAGAACACTAGTGCTTCACTGCCGTACAACCATGTCAATTTATTTCAACAATCGTGGTACCTATGTCTCCAGTGTGCAGCCAAACAACATGGATAGCAAATGACAGCATTACTGCCGCTGACACCTGCCAGCCTTTATAGCGTACTTCTCGTGTCCTTTGTCTGCTTCCGGACTTTCTGAGTGCCAATATTCAAAGCTTATTCAGAAGCGCCTACTGCAGTGGCCGCCAGGTAACCCAAATTGTTTTAGCTAACGGCAAGGAGCACTGGACTTATCCATTGGTCCATAAAAATGGTCCCACACAAACGCTGCCGGCAGTGAGACACATGCAACCAGGCAGACCGGATTTCGGTGTTTGAAAACACATTTCGGAGTGTTCAAGGTTTGTGTGAGCCAAATACGCAGAAGGTACGACGAACAGGTACAACCGCATGGTGACTAAAGCTGTCACTCCTGGTGCTTGGTCCCACGGAGTTAATATTCATATTGTATCGCGATGGGATGGTACAGGTAATTCGTGACATTGTAAGGAGAACGGCGTCCGAGGCAGCCCTTTTTCGCATACCAGCTGTGCTTTAGACAGCATCTGATGCTGCCCGGTTGATGGCACCACACGACCGCCCATGTGGTATGAGCTTAGCTGTAATCGCACAATTCGAGCTAGCATTTTGTCAGGGATACCGCTTTGGTACCCAAACCTGCGCTGGAGGACTCCTAGAGTAGTCAACCACAGTCTTTGGCTTAAACGTTCAAACTCAGGTTAGCGTTGACTAGCGCGAGACCACGAGACTTTTCCCGGTTTCTAACGGACAAATCACCAAAACTGGAGGGCCAGGAACCTGCTTTTCAGTCCTCTCTCCACTAACCGACCTGATACGACGTACTGTGTGTATTTGCGTACCATGTACACCGTCCGGCATGCAGTCAGCTTGTTTACCGTCCTTGGATCATGTAGTGGGGTTTTGAAAACGCAGCGCATATCCATATACACTGCATTACATTGCAAAGGAACACCGATAGACTTTTTGGATGCACTGCTGATGCGCCTTCCGCCTGGGCCTACTGAAGCTTGAGCAGTGGGTGGGCCGGGTTAAAGTCTGTAGCAGAGATGAAGACAAATACGAAGCTTCAGTGGCCCTATGTTTTTGGTTATTCGCTCCGCTGTGTGCAGATAATCAGGCGGTCCGGCCGATGACACTCGGCGCGGACGATATGGTGTGAAAATACGTTGGATCGTGGATTTTACAATCATATGCAGGCTTACGCCGCCAAGGTGTCCAATCACTGTCAGAAGAACGATGAGGATCCCTGGCTATATTGGTGGTTACAAGGTTGGTAACAGAGCTGCAGTGGTTGGACCAGGGCCGGCGAGATTGCCAGACATTTTTAAGGGGGAAGATGTCGCATATATTCTAACTCCTTTAGTTCGGGAGGACCACGTTAGTAGTGCCTCTATCGAGTGATCAACTATCTGGAACATTCGATCATGCTTACTGGGCTGCAAGTTCTGCAAACTGACTACCTACAATAGTATCCAACTTGTGGGCGGCGGATCACCGCATCCAAACACCTTACCATTAGTATATATGCCCTGATGTACGGAGGTTTATTTAAGTCACTGCACGGTACGTTCGTAGTTCCATCTCCAGAGGGATGGTTCTCAGTTTCCTAGCGGGCAATATTGGGCCTCGCACTGTTATTTGCGATGCGTAGCACGCACCGGCCAATAGATGCTTTTAAATTGGTCTCTTCAACTGTCGACTTTTTTGGCACGAAGGGCGGAGGGTTTCTTGCAATAATATGTGCCGGGGTACGAGGGCATACATTGGTGTGTTCGCTAATGTTCACCAACAAGTCCGCATAGAGTTCAGCGTCAACCTTCAACCTGAATGAGCCACAAATATGTCCCCGGAGTATTCAGTTCCGCTAAAAATATACCTCACTTTTCAGCAAGCGGTTTGTTCAGTTTGCCGCTGTTTATAATGGGTTATTAGACCAAGAAAGTTTTCAACCGATCAAAAATATATATTCCCACGGACGGTTGTCTATGGAACCCCCTACCACTTACCAACACCCCGAAAATAATCATCTGGATCAACCCTGCTTGTAATTCGAGGCATTTAATTTCCCGTCAAACTTGCCCAAACATTTGACCCTTGCAGGTCACTTTTCTCGGAGCTTTGGATATTGCGGTTAAGTTAGGAACTGTTTGCGGTTTAAAACTTGCAACTGTTTCCAAATTAAAAATCACATTACAAGATAGAAGGATTTACTTAGTAAATATTTATGCAGCTTAATTCCAACTGCATGGTCTCAGGCCACCGAACCATAAGTTCGTTCAGTTATAACGTAATTAATTATTTCTTTCATTTTAACCCTTTCAGACACCTGAAAGAACTCAACCCCAACCAGATGCTAAGTGAACTGTCGTAAAATAAAGCATTGTATGTTTCATTTCTCTTACGTTCCAAGCTTCGATATTCCTGTCAAGTAGCTGGCACAGGTTTTTTTACTTCGGGGTATTACGGGCTCTGACGGCTAGTCCAACCAACCAGTGAGGTTGGTCAAAGTCATCACGAAAACCTGTGCCACAATGTTTACCTAACTTATAAAGAAAAATTAAATGCGAAACTCAAACTCTGAAGATAAGTGGTCCCGGAAAATTGGTAACTGTGAGAAGAACCGCCAATTTTACAAACTTTACTATATATACAAGGTTTGTGTAGCGCTAAGTATTTAAAATGTATTTGTAGAAGACTTTCTGGAATGTGGAGGTGCGGTACTGGCAACCGTTACCGGAAAATGATTGGCTGTTATCGCCGCGCCTTGGACGCACAATGCTTTTTCTGCAAAACGTTTGCGAGTAAAATAAAACTTTTTAAGCCGAAATGTTGCATTTTGTTGCGTATATGCTCGGACCAAAAATCACCCTAAACTACCGTCATTTTTTGCGAATTGTTTTAATTAACCTCCTTTCGAACTTTTTGGCGCGCATTTGACATTGAATTTGCTGTGCTATGGCTTTAGAAATGGCTCTGCAGACATTTGTTGAGAAACCGGGGGTCGTATTCTTTTCAAACTTCAAGGCGTTTGAGAAGGCGTTGAGTGAATACATAATAATAATAATAATAATGTTTATTCCCAACTAGTGGGTGGCATACCTTCAGGCATGATCATAAAGTTACAGTCAGAATAAGAGCATAACCGGTGGGGTTTGTGGGTACTGGGACTTTCGTGTAGAAGGGACGGCGACATAAGGAGTGGGCATTACCCGAAGTAGACTTTGTCACGCCTGAGGCGGTATGGATATGGAACCAAAATTACAAGGGATCTTTATTTCTTATGGGGATCATATCAGATGAGACGGCGACGGACTATTCGCACAACGGAATT